>WOGP01001576.1:0-18653 GCA_015342065.1 Leptinotarsa undecemlineata | reverse complement strand
ATTACATATTATACAAAAAAGCTTCTTTTTCATAAGGATGAAACACAAACACTGCAAGAAACTCCTTAAGGCGCTCTGAAACCGCTGCCTGTGCAAAGTAGCGATTCACGTTAGATTCAATTGTTGGAGATTTAATTCATTTGGGAACACGTTCTCAGGAAGTTCATTCCACATAAACACAGTTCTGCAAATGAAAGAGTCCCTAAACAGTGTAGTTCGTGGTATACTGAGTTGAACCCAAAACCGATGAGCAGCCACAGTCCATCACGTATTTCTGGCGTGTTCCGCTCTTGGTGGAATCGAATGTCACATGTCACATGAACAACTCTTGTATCTATAGAAGAGAGGCAAATCTCCAACTTTTCTTTTATGTTCCAGACTATGAAGGTTGCAAGCGATGTTCGTGTCTCCAATCAGCCGAATGGCTCTTTTCTGGATGAAATCCAGTAGTTTCCGTGTATGCTCCAAACGAGATCTGATCTGAGCTTTAGAAAGCATCAAAAAGTTGCTGAAGTATGTACAGTGTTCCAAACTTTTGAAGAGAAGCCTTTACAATTCCAGGGACATGATTGCGCCAAGACATATTTTCCCAACAAACTTATCGAAGATCAAAATGGAATTGTCTCTCCTAACATTATCATATCCGTTTCGTAGACATTTATCTTTTTGGAGAAAAGCGATGTCTGGATTTTCGTGATACTAAATTGAACCTGTTTACTTTCACCTCAATGGATGGAGTGATTGAAGTTTATGTGGATACCTCATTAATGTTTAGTCTGAATTGATTGCAATATAATGGTATTATCCAAGTTTCATTATTAACGGTTCCCATTTCACTATTTCCACTTGAATGTTCAATATTTCTTCACGTGATGAATCACTTTGAAGGTTGTCACATTTTTGTTTTGTGTTGTCTTTAGGTAAATAGGTACTTATCTATGTTCACAGCGGTGAACATACTTTCCTTGGGAGGATTTCATCAAAGGTTTTTATTATTAGTCACGAGCTGTGACACTACAATACAAAAAACGTAGGCCTTATAGGTATGCTCTGCTACCAGTGCAAAGCCGGGGAGCTCGCCAGCCAGAAAATAAAATGACCAGTATCTATTATCAATTATTTATTACATATTTCACAATTACCTCGAGTTGTGTTCGAGTCGTTCAGAAGGGAATTATGAAAAATGAAAAAGATATTGTATATACAGAATTTTCATCTATTTACAATGGTAATAATATACAATTCGGCAATAAATTAATAAATCGATATTAAATACTATAATAAATAAGATATATATTACATGTTGAGATACTACGCTGATTTTTTATATACAAACTGAATAAATAAATTCGACAAACCGCCACGGAAGAGTTATGAATAGCGAAATTGAACAACAGCACAATTAGGGTATATAAATGATTTTTCAAAAAAAATGTTTCTATTGAAAGTTACTTTTTTCAGACGGTGACTTATGAGAATATAATTCTGTATTAATTATCACTGATTAGCTGAGATTCCTCAAAAATTGAAGAGAGCACATATTCACTAGATATTTACAAAAATTTAGTAACTACATATTCCGAATTTAAAATCAGTCTTTACAACAGTTTTTCACATAATATCTATAATACTGATTGAAAATTCATTAGTAATACTTTTGGCACTATTTCACACAGAAAATTTAGTACGACATATACTATAAATGAGAATAGAATTATCCTTTAGCCAGAGTTCAAGAAAAATTCTAGTTATGGTTAAAACGAGTTTGTTAGTGTTCTTTATCCTTCAAGTGAATATCTCAGGTTTCAAGTATCGACCAATTCCATCACATATTTTTAGATTATCCATACATGTCTACCTTGAAACAATAACAAATCTGTTATTAGTTAGGTGATCATCAGCTCTTGGGAGCAAAACAAAAATCAGTTATAACAGAAAAGAAAACCCAGACGTTTGCTTTTCTCGCGACAAAGAATGCTTGCACTTATCCGATGACCTTATTGAAGACTATAAAAGTGTCTCAAAATGCTCTATGACCAATATTTCGTTGCAATGTAAAGTTATCTGGCTCAAGGATATTCTCACAATTCAAACACAAGTATTTATAATTTTTTTCGTTCTACACACGTCACATTTCACCTCACAGCACCAATGGAAAGTACAGTTACACCTCTCTACAACAGTTATCTCCTGGGGGCGGTAACCCCTACCACAACACAATAAATCACAACCATCCATCCCCATAGAAGTATCATTGCAATGTCTTCCATGAGTACCCTGGATCCCCAACTCTGGATTTCTCTCGCAAAATCCTGGAGACATCTCGTTATATACCAAATCGTTAATACTTGGTGGCTTGTGCTCGGGATTGAATGGCTTGAGTTGAAAACCATATTTATATTGCTTTCTCTTGTTTTCTCTTTTGGAGTGAATACTATTGGACATTATCGAGTTCATTTTCGGGTGCTTGGGAAGTCTGTTGCTGTGGGGTTTGTTGTTGCTTCTGCCATGGCCTCCGTTAGCTCCAGTTATGTGTGATGCTCCATCGTATCTGTCTTTCAGTAGGTCACCTACAACTCTGAAAGATGGAAGCCGCATCCAGCAGGTTTTGACTGTGCAAGACCCTGACATGCCGTGACATTTGCATTCTTTCCTCATCTGAGACTGAACATGCTGAAACAAGGAAAAAGGTGTGATTAGAAACAAGAAATTGGTTCCGATGGATATAAATATTAACTGAAACGAAACAAAACGAATTCGAAGCATGTTACGAAATACAAATCCAAGCATCTAAATCGGCGAAATTTGTTACATTTTTATCATGAAAATAATTTGAGAGTTTAATGATTTGTCATGGATTCCAATAGCTTCATGCAATTTAAATAATTAGTCCACATTGTAGGTTTCATGGAAGCTTTCGTGTAACAAAGAAGAACTGTTTATCCAGATCGGATTTCTTGGAAACTGTTATGACAACTATTTCTGTTTTTCTGCAGATTTATATTGTGGAGTAGATACCTCAAAAGAGAGAAAGTCACAATTCAGAATTGATTCGTGAACTTTCTGAAAATATCAGAGTTTTCATCTTATTGAACTTGAACACATCGCAGTTTGGAAAAGTTCAAATACTATGCAATGCCCAAAGTATAAATGTTGTGTACTATTCAATTGAGAAGTCGAAGATTGGTCGATTAGTGACTTCGCTTCATGCAAACACTCGATTCTGAAAACTATTTAGGCTGAATTCATATGAATTGTTTGTGTACCATTCTTCTGGCAGCGTGAGAAGAAATTTTACTCTATTTTCCCATCTCGCAGAAGTCCGTTGAAGGTTTTTGAAGTTGAATGGCTATCGAATATATACAATAATTGTGTTGCAAATGAAGCAAATAGGTGATTGCAACCCTGAAATTGGTGGAAAGTATGTTTGTCTACCGTGTTCCTAATCGCTACTAGTAGCAACCATGCTGGAGGAAATTACGAATGACGCGTTGCCATCAGTTTGCTCATTTATAATTTGGCAAGGAATGCCGATGAAGTGATTTCATCCAGGCAGTGATAACAACAGAAGTAAACTAATAAAATATTTGCAATATTGGTGCTGATGTTTTCGAATTGTAATTTTCTATTGTTCAATAACGATGGTATTTATATCTGAGTGTGCAAATTGTTCAGAGAGCCCGTAGTCAAAAAAAATTATTTCAGTTCAATTGGTTAAATAAAAATGTATCGCTATATAAATAGATGGATTCTGAATTCAAGGTTTCATAAGGGATGCCTCCCACCAAAATTAATGAGAATCTGCTTCGAACTGTTGAAGAACCATTTTCATATTTAGTTTTTCTTCATATTGTGAGTGAATATGAATTGTTCATAGATTTGACGCAATGGAAGTTGAGTTTATCTTCTGTTCCATCTTCTTCGACATGATATAATTGCACGGTTCCATAGAAAGAGGGTCTAAAGTATGAGAGAGGTTTTCAAATCACGAAAGAACTGTAAAACTTTGCTTCTACTCTCAGGTGATATTGACAAGTATTCTGAAGCAATATATTTATTCAGCTGAATCAAAGCTCTACCAAAAGCAGAAGTGTTGTAGCTCAAAGACAAATAGGATTTCTTGAGTATGGGTCTAAATGGATATCGTGCATTGGAGGCAGTACTGAGATAGTTGAAAGAAAATCAATTTCAACCGAACCAGGAATTACAGCCCAAATTCAGAAAATGAAGTAATCATCATCACAGCGACGTAAGACACTCTCAGAATAATTGAGAGGCTTGTGGGCTTGTGTGAAACTATTTGTGTTCCGGTTACATCTTTTTGATGTACAAGTGCTATTTGTTTTTTTACAGTGAGTTAAGAAAATTAATTCAACCACAAAATGTAAATTTCAAGAAAAAGGTGTTCATTGAATTATTTTTTACAACTTCTGACATGGTTATCCCAACAATAATGTGTCGATTAACTCAGTTCATTGTATAGCGATACATCACCATAAAAAATCACAGTATATCGCTGGTATAGTGAATTCAATTGTGGTCGTAGTTCGATCGTCGACGAATTCCGTGAAGGTCGTTCAAAATCGGTTGTTGTGCCACGAAACATTTATGCAATATAAACTGATAATGCAAGATCGTCATGTGACATATTATGGGATAGAGGCATTCTTGCACATCAGTTCCACTTCAATACATTCGATTTTACATGAAATTTGTTTTCGTTGGATACCCTATAATTTGTCAATCGCTCAAAAAAGCTCGCGTCAAAAGTTGTAAGGAAATGATTAAAAAGTTCGACCGTGGTGCTTCAAAAGACGTGTATAATAGTGACAGATGACGAATTATGGATATATGCGTAAGACAGTGTGAGTATTTCAAGACAAGCTATATTCAACAAAAGTTGTTCGTGAAGGAATCACAGGGAAGCGAATGGTCGCCTGTTTCTTCGTTCGAATGGATCATATGGTCACTACTCCGCTTGAGCAACGCGAAAAGGTCAATTACCAGTGGTTCACGACCATTTGTTTCCCAGAAGTCTTCGGAGAAATTTGTAAAACTAACTGCTGAAGACAAATCATTCTCCATCATGACAGTGCTAGCTCCCACACATCTCGGCAAACAGGTGAATTTTTGCGTAGTCAAACTTCGAAATAATGATTCATCTAGGATACCTAGAAAGAAGCTGCTGTTTCCTCCAGCAATACTCCCGGGAGTAATGGAAAATCCGCCGGAGCAGATCCTAGATATCCTAGAGGAATGCCCAATGGGAATCAGATTGCAGACAGCTACGTCCTGGAAGGAACTGAAATCGGATGCCATTTACCCCCGGACTCACAACCTGGACCCATATTCCAATGGTAATTGGAACTGACCCGGAACACTCCACCGGAACAACGGAAAAACAAGAAAAACAACAAGAAGAACACATGACAACATGAGACAACACAACATTAGACTTCATTACACAAGACTAAGACTATAGCAGGCGCCACACAAAATACACTATCACAAATATTTTGTAATTTTAACCAAAAGCTTGAATAAAGTTTCAATAAACATTTTGTATATTCCGTGCAGTCGTGATTTGGCACCCAATTATTTCTTCTTGTTTCCGAATATCAAGGGTGGTTAACGATTTATGAGCGCCGAAGAAGCAGTTGGAGCGATATCAAAAACCATATTTTGGGGGTGTCTCAAGAGAAATGAAAAAACTTCTTTGACAAATGGTTCAAACGAATGCAAAAAGTATATTGATCATCAACGGAAATATTTCAAAAATATGAATCCATTTTCATTAAAAAACGTTTGTCATTATTTGCTATTGCCAAAATATAAATAGTACACCTCTACCTCTACCAGCATAGAGCAAATAATCCGGACAGATTGATAATTCTGTGAAACTGCTGTCATCTCACATCCACCTTCATTTAATCACTATATTATGCATACGACTCCGTTCCCTCTGATAGCATTGAATGCAATCGCAAAAGTAATAAATATCGCTGTAGCAAAGCGACTAAAACGTTCTTGATGTCTCGGTAACTAATTTTTCCGGTATACGAGCATTAGAGTCATCAAATTAAAATTCGGTGTGTGTACGCTGTAAAGGCGGTGCGATACGATGTAACCAGGCACCCAACAGGGCGCAGATGTCTCTTAGATGTGCAATAGACTCCCTGCAGAGAGACACCGTGTTACACGGGCTAATGTGCCAGCATACCAGCATAAACATGTGTTTCTTGGTCGTACGTGAAATCACAGAAAATACTTTTAGATAAAGGCTGTGTGTCGCCTGACTTCTTTCCCGCTTTTACCTTAAATGTCAGCAATTTAAAGCGTGTTTTGCAAGTTAAATACCAGATGTCGTTGCTCCCCATTCTACACTCGGTTGTATGGGAATTTCAGTAAGTGATGTTGATCGAAATGGCCATAATAGTTTGATGTAAAATATGTGAATCAGTATCATGTAATTATTCAAAATTGTGAAATGAACATAGTTGTATTTGCAAAATATCATTCATAGAATGGTTGTCGTAAGACATCTGCATATAGATCAAATCTGTTCAAAACAATTACGCTCATAGTTATGGGTCATCATACATAAGTTTTTTTCTTGATTGAAATATTTGATACAAAATTGAACATCATAAAGGTGTGTCATATGGAATAATTTTCCTTGTGCTATTGCATATTATCGAATCAATGAAAATCTGTATTTCTGTTGAAAAAATATTTTTAAAAATTAAAAAGAAATGTTAAGGGTGGACAACCCTTATCACTATGGGGTATGACAAATAGATGTTGGCCGATTCTCAGACCTACTCAATATGCTCACAAAATTTCATGAGAATCCGTCAAGCCGTTTCAGAGAAGTACGGGAACGAACATTGCGACACCAGAATTTTATATATAAGATATCACGCTGTAGACACTTTTCTATACGTCTTAATATATCTAAGCTTTGGTTGATTATATTTTTTTTGTATTTTCCAAGGGAAAACATTTTTGTCATTCACAACCAGTTAGAACACTTCCAGGCTATCGAGGTTGATTTTGATTAGGATCCCAGATTTGTGAGCAATATTTGATAGGAATTCTGATTCGAGCTTCATAAAGCATATAAACTTGCTGCAGTTTATGCAATGGTGTACTCTGATATTACGATGTCTGGTTCTGTCAGATTCTCCTCAGAGAAAACTAATATCAGAGATTTCGGTAGTATTACATTCTACTTCATACATGCCAGCCCAATTTTTCCAGATCTTCTTTGAAACATTAAGTCTAAGTGCTTATTGGCAGCTTCGATCATACAAAAAGAAAGAAACGCACTGGGTTTGTGGTCCTTTCTAGTATAAAACAAAAATATTGGGATTGGGTACAATATGGATCCTTAGGGAGCACCGCAACATATTTGATCATGAACGAAAGTTAATGGCTGTGGAGTTTTCCATCTCCAGAGAAAGAGGGGAGTTTCAGGGGTCGTAGTTCAAAACTTTGGCGGAATTATTTTCCCAAATGCTACTTTTGTTCATAAATTACCACTATCAGGCAGTTTCACTTTGCCTTTATCAAAATTGTTTTCGTTTTCGTAAAATATCTTGTTTTAGTAAAATAAAACGACTCTCAAGAAACAAATGATGTCAACAACAAACATTATCTCAGGAATTCCCCATACAACGATGTTGATAAACTTTCGAAAAACGTTTTTTGTATCAACGCCCTGAGCGAATGTCACTTTAATAGTAACGTGCAGTCCCCGCGGTCAGTAACAAGTTAATATGCATTTTAATATACAACTCAATGAGACCACCCGGTAGTAATCTGCCATTTTCGCATAAATCAAACCCTTTTCTCACACCAGTCATCATCAGAATGTTTTAATATTGCATAAATTACAATCTTGCCAGTAGGAACATCTACATTCTTTCATTGTGTTTGAAGGAATGTGAGCTACCAGGGTTTACCAAAAAGTAGTTTAATTTGCAATAAAGTTTCTGAAAATCTCAATGGATAGGATAATTCGTATTTGGAATCACAAAGTAAGAACCTGCTGATTCTCGAATCGCACAAGTTTTGACTTTTACTGTTACTATTTGCGTCGGGACATGATATTTTCGACATATTTTGATAATCTAAGTAGCGAATTTTGCAGTCCAGAATAATTCCATCTGATTTATTTTTCCAAAAGTAGATGTCTAGTAGATTAAAAATGTCTCTATGATTATATCTTTTTCATTTTCTGAATTTCATAAAATATGATTAGAATAATTTCTATAGGAACAGGAAATGACCTCTACAGTATTGCAGTTATTGATGGATGTTGGAAAAGATAGAACACGTAGGATATTATCTATATCTGTAGGGAGGGTGAGTGAAAGCCTACAGCACTCAGGCCACATGTGACCCATTGTACATCCTCCCGAGGAAATATACTTCTAGGTCATCGTCCATCCTTTCTTTTCCAGGAAGGTGGACTGGTCACTGGGAGACACCTCCTACACATCGGTAGGTGTAGGCCAAGACTCGATGAACACACTCTTTTATTGACGATAATTCGGGGAACTTGCATAGGACATGACTGGCAAGCCTCATATTCCTGTTCATACATCCTGCATAGAGGTGTGTCCACTAGCCCCATATTATGGAGGTGTTTCATTAGTTGATAGCGACCAGTCAGAAATCCTATTGTTGAGCGTAGATTTTTCTTGCCCATCGCCAGAGATTTCTTCGGCGCCAACTTTCCTGGGTCACCCAAGGTGATCCTGATAAGATTGCATCCTTTGATTCCATCCCATCTCTTTAGGGATTGAGGATGGGGGTAACATTTGGCTAGCTCCACAATTGTCAAAGTCATAAGGCCGTAGGTGCCACTCGGTCCTAAAATTCTTAGTCCAGCCGCTTCCTTGGCTAAGGAGTCGGCAATGCGATTACATTTACTCCTGTCGTGTTCTTTAACCCACCTCAAGATAATGTTATTATCTACCAAGGCTTTGGCTGAATCTTGGTGACACTATTACTAGTGCTGATATTAACTGAATATGTTCTTTGAATCTCTTCCAAAAAACATTATAGTAAATTCTTTGAGAATATGTTAATTATGTCACAATCGTTACTACGTGAAGTTTAAATGGGAAAAATCATTTGGACATTACATAAATACCATATAATAAACAGAGGCGCCCACAGAAGCAAGCGATTGTCTTTACGTGAGAGAAAATCTACTTGGTAATTACAATATATACCGTTCTTTTTTACAAACTAGAAATTAATCATTATAGGTCAGCTATGCTGAATTTTTCACATTCGGAAAGTTAGTTGTAATAGGTGTATTATGTTCACAATCAGTACTTGTGTCAAAATCGCAAAATGGTAGATTTGTATCCACGTAATGGGGGTCTGGTCCAAGTCTCTATTGATATACCTGTTGGGCACGTATCTGGTGCGTTTAGTGCGGCCCTTAAGCACGCGTTCATAAACGATTGTATGCTGTTTCTGTACGTCAGCGCGCAGTGTCCCCATGCTACGCTGGCGTATAGAATCATTGGGAGGATTATTGTTCTGATCATTAGCAGCTTAACTTTCAGCCCCATGTTGGATTTGGGGCCTATAATTGGTGCTAGTCTGTGTCTGGCCGATCTCGCCATTCCGATTCTCTCCCTTACGTGAGCCCGGAATGTCAATCTTTTGTCCAGGGTGACCTCCAGGTATTTGGCCTTTTCCTTTCAGGAAATCTCTTGATCGTTGTAAAAGACGTGTCCTTCCGGTTGTGAGCGATGCCTCCGGTTGAACAATATTGCCTGACTCTTGTCAGGGATAATTGCGATCTTCCATCGGTTTGCCCATTTCTCTAGTCTATATACTTGCTGCTGTAGGTACTTGGTAACGTGAGTTGCGCTGTTGGATCTGACCAGCAGGGCCGTGTCGTCTGTGTAGAAAGCCAGCTTCACGCCCAGCATCCTTTTTCCGGATTCAGATATACAAGAAATTCCAAGAGAGAAGTTCAATTTGAGCCTTCACCTGAACAACGTAAACTTGTATTTCATCAGTTCGGACTTTCATTGTCTAATATGATATAAATTGGTTTGAAATTTCTGAAAATATATTGAAAAGATTTACCGAAATTAACAATTTTATTTGAACAAAAAAAAATCACAAAGAAATAACATAAAATCAAACAAACAAAAAAATTAAAAGTGAAATGTTAATGAAAGCTGAAAATTGAAAATTATCATTAACCAAAGTTCAAAAATGAGAAAAAAATCAAAAGATTTCAAACCAAGTTATGTCACGACGTTTCGATTGTTAGTATCTACAATCGTCTTCGGGTGATAACTGGACTTATTCTCGAGATACTACTACTTATAGGCCATTCGAGTGCTTTCACCTATCCCCTCTTCTCTTTCTCTGCTTCATTGGTTTGGGGCAGTGGTCGTTTTTTGATTAGAGGTTTCCATATGTTGCGTATCTCTACACTAGCTTGACTAAATGCGTTGTTGGACAACATATACGCGGCTTCTTGGAATTTTCTCCTAAACCAGAGTTCCTCTTTGTGGATGATTTCAGCTTGAGCCCACTTGATATTATGTTGATAGGGCCAAACGTGCTCTGCTATTCCGGATTTGCTGGTTTGCCCTGTTTCTTGTGCTCAGCAATGCGAACTTTCAATGGCTTCTTAGTTTCATCGATGTATGATTCTCCGCACTTGCAGGGTATCCGGTAAATGCAATTCTTGGAATCGCAGTCCGTGTTTGGTGGCTTGGTTTTCATGAGGCTGCTACGGATAGTGTTCTCAGGTCTAAAGCAGGTTCTGATGTTATACTTGGACCCAATCCTTTGTATTCTTTCCGATAATCCTCTGATGTAGGGAAATACAAGTAATGGTTGTGGAAGCTACTCTTCCTTGTAGAGCTCTTGCTGTCTTGTAGCTGAAGCCAGTTCTACCATCACTCTGGAGTTACTATTCCGTTGAAGGTCGTTTTTGATGATGCCTAGTTTCGTTTCGAGACCTTTCTTTGTATTACAGAGCCCTCAGGCACGGTCTAGTAGAGTCTTGATGATTTCTCTCTTAGTCGATTGATGCTGGTTGGATTTCTGGTTCAGATCCTGTCTTGTGTGAGAAGGTTTTCGGTATATAGATGTTCCCCATTGAGTGTCGGTCCTCTTCACAAATACGTCTAAGAAACGCAATTCGTTGTGGACTTCCTTTTCCATTGTGAAAGTGATGGAAGGACTTACGTTGTTGATGTGCTTCAGGAAAGTGTCTAGTTCTGCATTCTCATGGTTCCATATTATGGAGGTGTTGTCTACATATCTCCACCAGACTTGGGGCTTCTTATCGGCTTCTTGAAAGGCCAGCGTTTCAAACCACACCATATATATTAGCTATAACCGATGGAACTGGCGATCCCATTGGCGATTCCTTTTGGGTATGTTGTCTCTAGCTCTGCACAAGAAGCTGAGGTGAGTTTCTTCTTTGGTAAGCTTGACCATAATCTTTTTATATCCTCGGAATAAGTCGCTGGTTCCAGGTCCGTACCGGGTATTCAACGTTTGTTTGAAGGTGGTTGACAGTGTTGCGTGGTGTATTTCATCAGTTCGAACTTCCATTGTCTAATATAACAAACGTAAACTAGGATGAGCTGCATGAAATCAGAACAGTGTTCATGGAAAATCGCTCTGCACTTCAAGAAAAATCTATAAGCTATACACCCAGTGCTTGGACAATTATTGTTTAGGGAATTCTAACAGTTCTTCTAGCGTATGTCATACACAAGAAAACTAGAGTCATCAATCCGCCTTCCAGAAGAAGCCCCCAGGAGTTTATAGAGTTGCAGAATATTCAACTTCTCAGTAAACACCCGAAGTTGAATCTGTGAGGGGAGGAATTACATTGTACCACCTTAAGGGAGAAGAGCTTATCCAGTATCATTTACGCCACTTTATGCTGATGTTCGTGAATCGACATAAAGACTCATCTCCATTCAAAAATTAGTCTGTTGCTATCTTTCATGCAGTAAACATCTCTGTAATTTCGAATTTTCACAGTTTGTGATTGAAATATATTTTTTAAACAGTGACTGCGTGTACGTTGTTATACATATTTCATGAGAACGTATCAGTACGTCGCAGAGTAAAATTTTATTAATTTGTACGTACTTGAAATATATTAAAGGAGAAAGTAATACAAATCATGAAGTTATGACAAAAATTAATTTGCACTCCAAGGCGACTTTATTGATTCCAGTGATGATTAGTTTTGTTCAAAAGATGTTTTTCTGAGTATACAAGTTATACATTCATATAATCCTATTGAGATAGGAAATGAAATATGTCATATTTTTTGTCCCTATTAGTTTTTTTATCTCATTCTTGATTTCACAATTGTTATATCTAACGTATTATCAAAATATTTATGAATTATTTATTTTTCGAAATGAGTACTCATGGAAATACATTCTTATTTACAAAATAATATATACATTGACGAAGAAAATATCCACTTGAGTGTTGAAATAACCGCCTCTTGCAAGTATGTAAACTTTGGATTGCATTGAAATTGACATTCGATTGACTCGCGTATTCCTTATACTCATAACTATTACGTAGTTTCGAAATTTTTCCTCAGTTTGAACCAGTTGACTGTACACCAGAGTCTTGAAATGTCCACCAAAAAATAATCAAGACTGGCCATGATTCTATTTTCCCGCACCCAATTCAGCGAGTATGAAAAATCTGGTTTAAATAATCATGTGCCAGGTGAATGGGCAGGTAAATAATCCTTTAGATGGAAACATCTCCAAGCATAATTGGTAACTTGTCTCAAACAAATGGAGGATGAGAATGTTTTTTTCGTGATAGAAAAAGGATGAATTAGGTAGTTTTCAATAATTCCGGCCAATATATTCAATGAGAATTGCTCCTGGTGATAAGATACCACGATTGCATGAGGATTTCCCCTAGCCCAAAAATAATTAATATGGAAATTTATAATCCTGTTTTGAGTGAACCCGTTGGATGTGAATATGAATAATGAATAATCATGAAGACTACAATCATATGAGCGATTTTCAAATTATCGGCAAATTACCTTGTACTCATTTCAGGATTCTTGTCAACTGAATTCAAAACAGCTAGCTCAATTGCTGGAGTTCCTGCAGTTCAATGTGCCCTTTTTGAAAGAAAATGTGGCTTACTTAATCTTGTATGAATGCCTGGAATTGTTCGAGCATCAAGAACGATTCTATTTGGGAAACCCTCCTGATATGGATAGCTGGTATCATTTACGTTTTCGTCAGCAAGCCTATACAAGTAATGCATGTATGCCAATTCGGTATATGTGAAATTCACCGTCATTTTATTCAATAAACAAATTTTTATGTCGTGATTATTATCACGTATCTAGCTAGAGAAATGTTTGAATTATCATTATGGTGAACTTCAACCGCTAATTTCGCATAAGAACAGGCAAATGGGGACATTTTGTATGGAAGAAATGATGATTTCAACATACTTTGTCTTAGAAATGAAGCGATTGGATATGAATGATTTTTCCTGAAAATCATCCAAAAATTATTACTGTTTAGGATCAGTATTCAATTATAAAACATATTTTCGACGTCAGTTTCACATTTCTCTTGAAAACTTATTCGAACGGTTCACATGAAATTATATTCGTAAAAAACAGCAAAGCATCTATTGATATTGTTCTTTGACCTATACAGTGTGTAACACCGAAAACTTAACAGAGCCGTTTCAGAATATAAAAAGTAAGATTTTGAAAAAATCTCGGACACGTCGATTTCTAATCAAAGGGGGACACCTTTCAGAACAATCAGATTTTTTGTAGTACGCACCCCCTCGGAGGGGTGCGTCCAACGACCCTTATTTAGATAGGGAAAGTAGGTCGAGTGGTACCTTGTTTTAAAGGACTTTAGAATAGCTTCAAGATTAGTTTTTGAGATAATTGGAAGTTAAAATTGCCATCTTAATAATACATTAGACAGACAGACCACTCGGTGAGTTGTATGCCTAAATGAAAAAATTTTTGAGCAGTGTCTCTATTCAGTTTTTTGCTAAATAAACTTCTTTTTTTAAATCAATACCCACTCCTCTTCTTCCAGTTTTCATTAGTACTTCGTTCAATTGTTTTGTTTGAACGGGTCGTGTACTGTTATTTGTTTAAAAATGCCTTATACTGCTGCTGAAAAGGTTTCAGTTATTGCTTTATTTTTTGGCAACGACCGAAATGCTAATAGAACATCAATGTTATTTAACGAGCAAAACCCTGATAAACACCTAAAGCAGAAATCACGTTCTGGATTTGGTCACAAAATTCAGGGAGACAGGTTCGGTTTTGAATAAGAAAGAAATGTTCAGAGAAGGGTAGTGAATGACGATAATGAGATTGGGGTTATTGGTCAAGTCATCGCCAATCCCAGGTTGAGTACCAGAGGTTTATCAGCAATGGCCGGAATAAGCCATATGAGTGCATGGAGATTCCTTAAAAACCACAAATTCCATCCTTTCAAATTTAAACTTGTTCATGAACTCAATAAGGATCATTTTGACCAAAAACAGGAGTTTTGTGAGGACATGAGTGATAGAATAATGCAAAATCCCGAGCTGCTTTATAACATCTGTTTTTCGGACGAAATCTCATTTTATTTAAATGGTTGCGTGAACCGTCACAATTGCCGTCATTGGTTGGATGAAAACACAAGATAATACGCATAAATACATACCCAACATCCCCAAAAGTTGAATGTCTGGGCCGGAATATTAGGCAATCATATTACAAGTCCACTTTTCATTGATGAAAATTTAACCGGTGATTCTTATTTACAACTTCTTGAAGAGGCAATACAACCTTGTATAGTTGAAATAATTGAACAGGTTCCAAGATGTCAAGATGAATTTATTCATTTTCAACAAGACGGTGCACCACCCCATTATGCCCAGCAGGTTCGAAATTTTTTGAATAATCATTTTGAGGGACAATGGATGGCAAAAGAGGTCCAATTGAATGGTTGCACAATCACCAGATTTAACACCACTGGACTACTTTTTGTGGGGATATTTGAAGTCTAAAGTGTATGCTACACATCCAGCCAATTTGGATTAATTACGTCGTAGAATTATTGATGAATGCTGAGCTATAACTACTGAGATGTTGAATAATGTTGGATCAAAATTCGAACAAAATCTTTATTGTTGCATGGAGCAAAATGGCGCACATTCTGAACATTCACTTTAAATTTCCTATGTGAGTTACCCTTATTGGGTGTTACTTTTTTTGTGTGGGATTTATTAACCCTAAAACGGGTTTTTAAACTTTTCTGTTTCATCAGCAGTCAAGGAAATCAGCAGGTTGTATTCGTTGTGTGGGTAAGTTTTTGGTATGATTTACTTTTTTGTCAGAAGCATGAAATATCCACGATAAAAGGCGACCTGCATAGGGAGGTGCCACTTAATTCACCTTAAATGTAAGGGTGGTAACCAACCCTATCCTCCGAAAAAATCTCCTCGTAAGAAACAAATAATTCTTTTTTACGAAATCAAATGGACACGTATTAGCAGGTTGTCATAAAAAGCAAATATAATTTTTTTTTCTGAAAGGTCTGAACGTAAATTGTACCTTGAAAACAATTTGATATATTTTAAAATGAGTTGAACTCAATAAAATACCTTTGAATCTTCAAATTATCTCGAAAACTGATCGTTACAAAAATTTTCTTTCAAAAGACCTTCAAAACAAGGTGCCAGTCGACCTACTTTACCTTTCTAAATAAGGGTCGTCGGACGCACCCCTCCGAGGAGGTGCGTACGACAAAAAATCTGATTAGTCTAGTCTGAAAGGTGTCCCCCTTCCATTAGAAATCGACGTGTCCGAGCTTTTTTTAAAAGTCTCACTTTTTATATTCAAATACGGCTCTGTTGAGTTTTCGTTGTTACACACTGTATAAGAGTTGTTCTTGTATTTTTCATTATTGAACCATGGCAAAACAAACGTTTCCAATGAACCGATGAAACTCTGACTCTTCATCTGATTTATTCACAAATACATAAAAAAATTTACCCAGCGGATCCACCTTGGATAGAAAAACGGCCAGTCTTCAACTCACCTTATAACATGACACCCTATGCCGCTACATAAGGAACGTCTCTTGCCCGTTGCTAGCAGCGAGCGTTGTTCATCAATGTCAACGGCGAGACTGACCGTGCTAAAGTTTTGCCTCCTTATTCTAGGCAAGTAGTTGTCAAGAAGTGACATTATATAATTGTTTTTCCATTGAATTCTAGTTTTCTGAGTGAATATGGGATGCACTCTCTTGAAAAGTAATTTTCGAAAACCCACAACCAAACACAAAAGTGTAGCCTTTCAACTCAGACTTGTTAAACCTTAATTTCATTAATGATATAATCATTCATTTATTGTTAATGTTTTCAAATTGGTGTATTTCAGGACGGCATTAAAGAAAGAAATTGGAAAGGTACTGTTGATAACCACAGAATCATTCAAAAGTGTCTAGGCAAGTGTCATTTGCCAAAATAGTAATCTACGTAACAGTAGTCGCCAATGGCGAGGAGTTCCTACAAGTCAAAAAAACAATTTTCGGATGTATTGCGTACACAGTTTTTTCGGCAACTCTGTAGAATAACAAATCAATGAAAAATATTTCTTCATTATAATTTTTGTAAAACATTATTTCGAACAGTTAAATAGTTGAGTGATCCAACAATTTTTCTGAAGAAAGGTTGGTTAGGTAACAGGATAAGTTTTTCACAAACATACCTCCCACAAAACTTATATGATTATCATTGTTTCAATTTTACAAACAATAAGAAATATTGAAATAACTTACTCACCAAAAAACAGTTTTTTCGTGTTAACACCATAACTTTTTTAAAACCATCAGACATATCAGACACATAATATAAGGAATAAAAAATATTGCAACAACCAAATTTTTGGGAAAACTCCAACACAAAACAAATCAAGCAGATAAAGCCATTGGGTTGTTGTCTCATAATATTTGGTTGATGAAATGTTCATTATTTTTCATTATGTATCATATGTCTGAAATAGTTATTAACAAAAAGAAAGCACTTTTTGGTGAGTACCTCATTTAAGAATTCATTATTTCTTGTAAAATTTAAACGATAATAATCATATAAGGTTTATGGATGGTATGTTAATGAAAATTCACTTTCTTGGTTTAGATGCTACAGCTGGTATATTCAAATGTCTTTTGTTTAAGACAGAACAAAAAAGTAAAGTTTCCGTGTCACAGTGATTGTTTTGAATTGTCATAATATTATTCAGCGATATTGGTAGACTTCCAGCCACCGTATCTCTTCAAATTTGTGATTTTTGCACCATTATCAGCAAATAACGTCGCTTAATTTCGACGAATGCTGTGGCCTGGGTAATTTTTGGGATTGGGTAAATTCGAAATTATGCAATTCTCAATCCATGATTTCATTTGTAATTCACGAATAATCTGTTATGTGAGAGTACGAAATGGCGACAAAGAAAAATATTACTTATACAGCAGGTTTTCTTGACAGATTACAACAAAAGTTCTCTCGAAATGTGTTTTGGAATAATCAACAAATATTCCTTGTGTTCAGTGATATTTTTCTTCGTTGTTTTAATCAATATGCACCGGCTAATCTCATAATTGTTACTACTGATATAATACTAATTCTCTAATGTAAAAAATTATTGGAAATTTTTCGGTGATTTGTATTTACCTGTAATCGTACTCTCTTACAGAATGGCTTCAGTATTTTTTGAAGTAGGTACCTATGTTAACTTGATATGAACGAAATATGGAAGAAATTAATTTAATGTAAATACAAATCTGATGAATGAAAATGAATATGAACGAATGAAAAAAATGTCAAGTTATAAATATCAATTTTTTTTCAAATCATTCAACTGATGAAATTTTTTTTCTAAAAGTTAGGAAAAGTTAGGAATATAAATATGTGATAACAGCCTATTCTGGGACTCCTCCAACCACTAAGACAATATTGATAGTATTGACCTTGGCTGCTCCATATTCATTGTCAACGGTACATGAATTTCTATGTATCCAATTTCGAGAATATTCTTTTGTTATAGGTTATTATCCCATTAACGCCTAGAGTTACCATGTGGTCACAACTGTTACAGGGTTCTTCTTATTTCTATTACAACAGTGTTTACAGATATTTCCACTTGGTGGTGCCATAAGTCTATATACCAAGCATCAATTGATCACATGATATGGAACAAGTCCGACTAAGTGTAGTTTGTGGAGTTGACAATTTATTATTACGTCGCTTTATTTCGTTGGGGTGAAATAATGGTAGAGCCAAACTTCGAGTGAGTATAACTGTTTTGATTACTATTATTACAATGAACTGTTTGCGGCATCCTTTAATGAATAACCGAAGCTAATTATTGTTATGTAAATGCATGATTTGAGGTTATCTCAGCTTTGATGCAGGTGTGTTTATACTCGTGTTACCGCATGGTTACGCTAGGCGTTTCGACTACTGACATTTTTTTATTTCTTTTTCAGACGTGGATTTAGCTTGCAAGAAGCCCTAGAAATGGCTTATGGTGAAGATGTTTCTGCAATTTATATTGAACCACCAAATGCAGG
>WOGP01001575.1:0-18661 GCA_015342065.1 Leptinotarsa undecemlineata | reverse complement strand
TAGCTAGAAAGTGAATTGTGCAGATTAACAAACAGTGAAGATAAATTACTTGTTGCTAAGTGGTGAATATAAATAGTTGTATTAGTGAAATATTGTTTGAAATAAATTAGTTTAAGACAGTTAATTCTTTAATTCGTTACAATATAATGAAACACTAGTTGTTGTTTTGTTAACTACTCAAAACAATTACTCACAGTGAAGTGTTACTTGAATAAAAATTGATTTCAATAACTTTACGATTACTTACAAGTCTGTTTGCTTCGAAATCGTTTATGTGTCATTTCTGACCCTTCTTCTGGTTCTGCCATTATGTCATATAATATCTTATTATATAGGTGATTGATTAAAAGAATAATTTACAGGCCGTTTCTTTAATTATTTGATAACATTGCTATATTCTAAACCGTAACAGATACGAAGACGATTAAATGGGAAAGAAGGTAACTGTCATCGGGAACAATACAATGGTCTAAGAAAATTCATAGGGACTCTCCCCCTTCTCTAGTTATACATGGAAATGAAAAAATGCTGTTTTTTGTTTTTTTTTTCGAATGGAATATTTCGGAGAGTATTCGGAGTAAATCATGACGATGTAATAATTAACTTTTAACTTTTTTTCAAACTCGGACCTGTCTTTTTTATTACAGATATTGATTAATCGAAACATTCACAATACAAGGGTATATCACATCTGATACTTTCATATCGTTTGATTCGAAATAATCACCATTAACAGTGACAACAATCAATCAGAAAACAATTTATTTTATAATGAAATTTTGAGAAAAATTAAACCAATACGGAAAATCAAAGCTACATGGCAATCTACTTTTAATGCTCGAATTGACGACCTTTTTGTTGAATGCACTTAAGTTGTCTAAAGAAGTAAGATCTGGGGATCAAGCTGGCCAGTTAATTGATCCATTGTTTCCAATCCTTCTTCTTGGGAATATTGCGTCTATATGTTCCCTCACTATTGCTGCATTATGGGGAGGAGTGCCGTCCTATTGAAAATATTGTATTTCATGGCGGATATTCAGTGGCAATTCATCGTATTCATTGAATGGAAAATGAAGATACATTTCGCTATTCAAATGATCATCATGAAAGAAAGGGCCAAGGATGTTTGTTTTCCCAATTCCCAAACGAACATTCATTCCGAAACCTTTCTTAGAAATTGGTTTCGCTATGTAAATGTTCATTTGAATCATTCCACCAACCATCGGTGAATTTTCATTCGTCGCTCCATATTATTTTTTTACAAATATTTCCAACTACCTTATTTCTACGTCTTAACCACTTCGTAAATCGTACTCTCTTTTCGTAATCCCTTTCATTGAGGTAATGAACTTTGCGTGTCCTGTAACATTTATATTCGTTATTTGTCAAAAGAGTTCTGGTGGATTTTACAAAAATCTTCATTTCGTGGACAATTTGGTAAAGAACAATCTTGATTAGCATAATTTTTGTAACTGGCCAACCCTAAATAAAAAAAAAGATGTTTTCATTGTGTACATTTTTATGTGGTAATATTTGTTTGATTCCTCACACCTCTAATAACCACACATTTTCTTGTTTCCTTCATTTCAAATACACCATAGTCCCTCAAATTTCTTTCTAATCGTCTAAACATACGACTATTCGGCTCAACATACATATTCCTTGCGAAAAGAGGATTTCTATCTGATTTTGTATAATTGAATAGCCGCATACCAGTCCTTTTATCATTTGAATACATCTTTGATATATTCCTTTCCTTTTTTCCTGCCATAGAAACCAAGCAAAGCCTTCAATTTAAGATGGTAAATGAATTGAGATGCTATCTGATGATACCAAATTGTACAACAAACGAATTTTGACTGAAAACTGATATTTCCGTTACTTCCAGGATTGAGAATTATAAAAATATTACGAATTATAAATGATTAGAAAAAAATAAGCCTTGAAAGAAAGATTATGGCAATATAAAAATTTCCAAAACGAAAAAGTATGATTTTTTATTGTATTAGGGTATCTACCTGTCGAATTTATTGGGTTGTCTGAATTATATATGTTGAAGAAATCGAAACAATTTACTAAAAAATCAACGAGAGGACCATAATTTAAAATTGTTATCACTGATAATGGTAGTTATTTCAAATGAAACGCTATAGAAATATCAGATGTGATACACTCTTGGATTGTGAATTTATTGCTTTATCAATATCTGTAGAAAAAAGGTTTGTATTTGAAAAAACGTGGATTGTGGCCATGTTGACATGAAATGTCAACGTCATAGTACACTTCGAAAACAATAACTTTTTTTTCTATTTTTTCTAATTCTCCGAAATAACAATTCTATTCGAAAAAAAGAAAAACAAAAAAACAGTATTTTCTGTTTTTCTCGTATAACTCGAGAAGGGCAAGAGTGCCCGTAATTATTTTTCGACCAATGTATTGTTTCTTATGGCAGTTACCTTTTTTCCCATTTAATCGTCTTCGTATCTGTTACGGTTTAGAATTTAGCAATGTTACCCACATGATAAAAGAAACGACCTGTAGTTTTGTAGAAATATGATTATTTGCTGGATTGTTTTCGTCTCACTATGACAACGAATTTCATGAAATTGTAGTTTCTGTAGAGAAATATTATAAAATGAAATTCCTACTTTATTTTGAATTGATACGGTATACATTCTCGAATTAGCGAATTCTGGGCTATCAATCATGGCAATATCTATGTCCCTTGCTGTGAAGTTTCACAAAAACTGTACATCGGGATCAAGTGATCAAATAAATTGTCAATAGATTATTTGAAGCTAAAAACAGTTCATAAGTTTCTTTACACGACAACCCAGCAGATGTTTCTGTCCATAGAGTCAAGTTCTGTGATAGAAGAAGGCTCAGCTGTAGTAATTTGAATGAAATAGCACATACAGGAGAACCTATATATTTTATTCAATGTATAGACGAGGTCAAAACAAATAAAATTCCACCAGCCGTAAGAATTTACCAAGGTAATGTTACAACACGTGAATGCACGAAAAGGGAATCCCCTCTAATTATCCAAGAGAGTAATGGAATTTAACTGTCACGGAAAAAGTTACGGAATTAACTATCGATGAATGAGTATCCGGAAAATATGTAATTCAGTAAATAATAACCGTGCAATTAGACGATAATACCTTACTCACTCACATTACCAACGGTTCATTACCGGCGATCTTATCTATGGGTTACTAATTCATGACTGGGCAAATGGGATGAGTAACTTCACTTCCGATCCGTCACATTCAAAAAACATAATTTTTTAGTTTCAATTGCCAAAAATTCTCACTCAAGATAATGGTGTAGAATCGGGAACATATCACCTATTGAATTTCCAGGAAGCAAACGAGGCCAAGAAGAAAATTTCCAACTGCGACCTGGAGAACTGTATGTTTCTGAAAAAATACACGTTGTACAGAAAATTGAAAATTGGCAAGAACTGGCCGATAATTTATCAAAATCCACATTGAAACTAATTAATACAATTTATGGTACCATTTTCACTATAAAGGGATTTACAAAACCGCGACACGTGTTTTACTATATAAAAGATTTCTCAAGCATAAACTAAAAGTTACTTCTGAATTACCATTTTATACTCTTACATATTACCTACTCGTATGCCTAACTTCAAATGGATGAATCTACCTGTAAAGGTCAGGTCAATAAATTTGTCAGGTCAATAAATTTTTCGAAAGTACCGTAAATAAACCAGATTTAATAACGGCAAATCATTCAATTCAACTTTATCGTTCATAAGATATTGCGAGTTTTTGAATTTGTTTATTTCCATATTCTTCAACAGGTTAAGTTTCAAACTTTTCTTCTGGAAATGGAGGGACTTGTATTCATTGTCGAACTCATGTCCCTCTGTGATTAAATGAGTGGCATATGTGGAATTTATTTTACCATTCAATAAACTATATTTGTGTTCCTTTATGCGGGCTTTGAAAGTTCTTCCAGTTTGACCGATATAAAACATCGGACATGACCCTCATGATAATTTTTACACTCTCAATTTTTCAGAAACTGAACTTTCATTTTTGTTATTATCAATGTGCATGCCTCAGTTGTTGTTGATTTTGAAAGTAATATTTACAACTTTGCTGTGCAGAAAATCTGAAATATTTGTAGCGGGTTGGTCTAAGTAGGTTGAAGTTCTATAACTTTTATCCTCTTCTCGTCGAAGGGCACATTTATCAGTCTGTGTATCATACTGTTGAAAGCTGCTACTTTGTGCAGATACGGGTGGGTGGACAAATTATGAGTGATAATGTATGTGCCGGAATGTTTGTTCCTAACTTTTGTTATTGTCAAGTCCAAAAAATTTTTAGTCGTCCTTTTCCATCTTCATTGTGAATGTGATTGAAAGGTGGAGAGAATTGATGGAATTCAAAAAGTTAGTCAACTGTCTGTTCACACCTGTGAAACACACCAGGATATCATCACATATCTATACCAATACACGAAACTTCTTACCAGTAGGTTACTGTGTATTTTTATCTTCAAATTGTCCATATAAAATCTTTTATATTGAAAATCGTACAATAAATTTTATTAATTGGTTTTAGAAAATTATTATTTCACACCATACGTCTAATCATAATTTCAAAAATCTTCCAAGTAAACAAATGCACCTAATAGTCTTTTGATTACTGTTATTATTTCTCAACCTATTGCCTTCATATTTAGTGTCTGCTGCGACTGGAAAAAATAATCTTGAACAGAAATTGTTCACTGTTGCGAAAGTTGCGTGAATACTACTCCCAAAAAATGTTTTATTTATTGGTCAACAGACATTTTTTGTTTTTACAGTGTCGATTTTGATGATTCTTCTTCAAGATGGTTGAGAATTTGTGACAATTATCAATATTTGATAATTATAGTTCGAAAGATAATTTCTAACTGTTTTCATTGGTAATTATGACATAGGTTGTGCTACTTTTCAGTTTTGGTTATATTACGATTGAAACATGTAAGTGCTGAACAAAAGAAGCATTTTTTTCACCAATTGGAGAGAATTTAAGGTGAGTAAGCATTCATTTCTCTAAATCAACTACATGTAAGTTCGTCAAGTTCGTCATTGAGAGGTACAAGCACTTTAAGAATAATTATTTTATTGTCATATATATTCAAGTACCCATGTTACCACCATTAATACAAGCAGATGCTTACTGCAACAACCATAGAAAAAGCAAATCTACTAGCTGAACAATTTGCGTCCGACTCCACAGTCGATTTTCTGGAAGAAACACCACCCACTATTCCCGTACTAGAATCCACAATGCCGGAATTTACTTTTCGAAAACGTCGAAACAGCTAAATATCAACAAGGTGTGTGGTCCTGATGAAGTACCGTTATTGTATTCAAAAGGTTGTTGGAAGATTGCTCACCTCAAAAAGGGGCAAGAAAAATCTTCCATGTGACTATAGACCAGTCGCTTTGATATCAGAGATATCAAAAATCATAAAGAGAGCAGTAAACCACGATATCATTGAATATTTGGAAGTACTCAACATCAGCGATCATCAATATGGCTTTCTGAAAGTAAAATCATCAGGCGACCTTCTATCGTATGTCACCCATATTTGGAATAACACAATCAAAAAACATGGAGAGTCAAGAGCTGGTGCACTTAATATTTCTGAGGCCTTTGACCGTGTGTGACATGAGAGTTTGCCGGCCAAACCCCGATGCTATGGCTCGTCGAATCATTTTTTTGTATGGTTCTCCAGGATCTTTTCTGCTATTGACCGTCGACGCAGGTGTTTCCTAGAGATCTATATTGGAGCCTTTTCATTGTATATCAACGACTCATTGGAAAAACCCAAGAATCCAATATATTGTTTTGCTGACTACAGCACACTTGTCTCGTCATTTCATTTGGATAGGTCATCAGCCGCAGATGCACATGTTCACCAGTAGCAGGATGTTACGTATCTAAAGGAGGATCTGGGAGTGATTTCAAATTAGAGCGAATCTAACCAGGTTCACATCTCAGCAACTTCTGATGCTTTATAAAGCTCAGATCAGACCTTCCTTTGAGTATCGCTGTGATGTATGGAGCTTCGCCCTCAAGTATACTCTGAAGCTTCTGGATTCGATCCAGAAGAAAGCCATCCGCCTGATTGAAGACACGCGAACATCAATTATAACCTTGATAGTCTGGAACATCGAAGAAAGGTTGGGGATTCGTCTCTCTTCTATAGATATTTTCACTGAAAATATTCAAGTGACTTTGATTTTACCAAGAGTGCTACATATTAGATATATGCGCCGAGCTGTGGCTGCTCATCGATTTCAGGTTCATGTCAGTATATCTTCACTGTTCAAGGACTCTTTCATTTGAAGAACAGCGTTTATGTAGAATGAACTACCTGAGAACGTTTTTCCAAATGGATTCACTCCTTTAGTGCTTGTGTTCTGTCTGCTTGCTTCTGGTTGCTTCCTTACAGTATTTTTATAATAGTAATAAATATTCAATATATCGCGTTCATCAAAGCAATTTTTAAACTTTCAAATTCAAAAGAGAAAAATGAAAATAGAAGGACTAGTTGAGGAGAGTTTCTTATCCAGTCATGGAATTAATGATTAATGATACACATATCTCTACCTTTAGTCAGTTGAACTGTTTGTTCATTGGTACTAAAGAGCTGGGGTTATTGTCATAAGTATTCTAGCTCACTTTTCAATAGTACTTTCTAGTATTAAGTGATGGTTCAACAGAGTCAGGGTTCATTTTTTATTTGTGATAAGTCAACTGTGAATTAGCCACAAAAATACGACTTATCGATGAAAATAGCTCATCTAGTGTCGATACCCGAAATTTATATCCACCACAGAGTAACAACTAAAATAGCTATCTCACCGACCGTTTCCACAACAAAAACAAACAAACAACAACAAACACAGAAACATTTTGATCTTTCCACCTGTCGACGCTATGGAACATTTCATGGGACAGTCGCCCATGCCACGAAGTCTTCAAGATGTTTCTCTTTTCGACAACTCAAGTTTATACCATGTCGAAATCGACACAGCTGCCGTCTTGGTGGAAATCCGCCATAATAAATATCTCGAAACACATCAGAAGCATTATGGTTTTTTGCAGTCACGTCAGTTATGTGAATAGCAAAATTAATCCACCTTCAAATTGATAAATTGTCCTGAAAAATAATATCTGATTAAACGCAGATTCGAACCCACCATCTTTGTATCGAGAATATTACTACTTGCGCCAACCTGCTTTATTCCTAGGTGATAACCTTTAGACTCCGTGACTAGTGTTTTTAAAATAGTAACAAATCGTTGTACTAATTTTCAACACAATTTAAATACTGTAGTCATTTATTATTCCTAACTTCATAAGTTATCGAAGGCAAATATTAGTTGATAGTAATTATCAGTAATTTGAATCGTTTTCTGATACACCTATCATTAGAAATATCGTGTTTATCATTATCTGTTTTTATCTCGTGTTATATATCACTGCTCGGTGATTCCCGGTTGTTTTACGAAAACTTCAAATGTTAGCTATCATTTTGATTAATATTTGAGTATTTAAACAATTGTTAAACGTACTCCATAAAACACATTTTTTTAGGTATCAGTCCAAGAAACAATTTATTCTATAAGAAGACTAATGAGAATTAAAGCAAAAATAGATATTGATGAAGTAATCCTTTGAATTATTCATATTAAAAAGTGATGTGAAGCGTTACCAGTTTATTATAATTGTATTCATTGCAAATTCATTGAAAACAGTAAAGACAAAACTTCAGTGTCGGAAAGATTGAAAGTACAAATATAAATTATCCTGAGATTTTCACTTGAAAATTTATATTGGTGAAACGGAGAAAATCTCTTCCAAAAAAAAAGAGAATAGCAGTGAAATATTTCTTGAGTGTTCAAAAATAGCAATTATTGATCCACTGTTCAATGAAGGGAATTGATATTTGGTAACAAAACTAAGACCTATTACTTTATTGCTAACCCTTACGAAATATTTAAAAAAATGTTTTAAGAAATGTTATTTGTTAGTAAAAATCACTTGCTCAGCAACAGTCACTGTGCATTTCAGGATTCAAAAAGTGCATGATGTCATGATTGCAATACAAAAAAAATATATATTTACCAAAATAAATGTGATTGTGATAGTAGCAGCGGTAATTTGTGATCTTGTAAAAGTGTTTGACTATGAGGAGTACTCAATTCTTTTGCATAAATTTGGAAAATACTGAGTAACCACAGAAAAATCATCAGTCAATTGTAATGAATTTAATTGTTTAATTTCAGGAAAATCAGCAGAAGAAGACTTATTTAGATATATTTCATGGAAGAAAAGTAATGGTTGTACTTCTTTACCACTGTTACGGTTCAATTATTTCAATCGTTCAAATATTTTGACTTTATATTTTCGATATGCGATTGGATCAATCAATACATTTTTCCAACTTTGCGACCGTTTTCATATAACTTTTCTACAGACTGGTGATCAATGAAGCGAGCAAGGTTCATATATCTCAGAATCTGAAAAAAGTACCTTGGTGTAATGGTTGAACGCCACGTGAGATGGTGTATATGCATTCTGAGAAAAATTTTGAGTTATTTTTCGAAATTCAAATATCTTGATTTTTTCGAAATGAAAAATTTAAAAATACTCTACTTCTTATTGTTACAGTCCACCATTACACCATATGAGATTTCAGGTTGTTGGGTTATTAGGGAAAGTTCTTTAGGAAAATTTCACGTTTGGCCGACGTGAATTTTGAAACACTCTATGCAACGAATATCGAATCAAATACGTTAGGCATAAATATTGTAATGAAAAATTGACTGCAGGTCATTCACCAGAGGAAAATTAAATTCAATTCTCATGAATATTCTTTTAATACACACCGAAATAGTACTAGACTTCATCTTAGGAATCCTAATATACAATATATAGTTATGCATGTATGAATAATGTATATACATATATAATTTTCACATTACGTCATGTATTATAATTTGATATATTCTAATAATAACTTTTTGAATACTTTTGAGGAACTCACATGATTCATTTTATCACATAACTTTAAACTTAAAAAGACCTTTAAAGAACATTAAATTCATTTCACTCTTATAGTTTGTTCGGGATATATAAAATGTATTACATGTTCTTGTGTTATATGAATGGTGATCACTATTTCAAACTAAATATCTGCTAAGGTAAGCTGGTGGTATCCAATTCGTAATTTTGAAAATGAAAATCATGCTTTCATGTACCGGCTGCCACTGTAGAGTATTTAACATAAATTCAATAGGGGTATACTGGGGTATACCTCGATTTTGTAGTTTCTGCAACTGTCCCCTTTGATTTTGGTTGAAAAGATACATCAGTGTGGCACAGTTGTCAAAGTGTGGCCTCATTATGCAGTTGCAACATGTTAGTCTAGCAAAGGTTGATGAAGATTTTGAAATTCTAGAAAAAAAAAACATTTTCTTACATATGCTTCTAAAGGTATATTCAGCATGCTTATTGAATTTCAATTGATGGTCTATAATAAATCCTGAGTACTTAATTCAATTTAAAATTGTGAGTTGATTATTGAATATGCTGATATCAACGTCGTTACTATCAATCTTTCTTTGATTCGAATTTGATGTAACAATCATCACCTGAGATTTATTGATATTCAATTTGAGTTAATTCACTTGTAGACATAGTACCATGCTCTTTGAAGATATATATTGATATTTTGTACAGCTTCTTTTGAATCAGAGTTTTTGTGTATACAAGGGTATCATCAGCAAATAAAGTAACGTGGTGTGAACTAGGTACATACATGATATCATTTATGTGAATAATAAATAGCAATGACTCCAAAATACCATCTTGTGGTACACCTATATCATTCATAATTTGGTCTGACATCTGAAATAAAGGAATTATTTTTTCATGCAGTATTGAAATTATTGGCCAGTTAAATACAAACTATCTCGCCCCAAGAATGCATGTCCTCAACACAACAACAAAAATATATTCCATTATAGTACTTTCAAAAAAGTGGTGGAGAAATGGATTCTAGAAAATAGACAGGTCATGAGCCAATGACCAATAGCTTTGGGTATACGAAAAATAAAATGTTTGTGATTGGTTATATGTATATGTTTGTAATGTATATATCGTTTACTTAACTAAATTGTTCATATACTACAACAATCCTCCCAATCCTCCTTGTTTATTATTGTCAACTTGCCCAACTATAACACAACAATACCAAATTAGTTTTATTTACCTATATGACATAAACAAGGATTCGACCACTTCTTCAGTGATTCTCTGTTTATTGAAACTATGGTGCAATTCCATAAGGCTAGGCACTAAATTCTCAGAAATATTCCGGCATTTTAACGAAAACGTTGTAATCAAGGTTGTGATTTTATATATTTCATAATCATTTTTCCTCGTCTGTTCAGTATAATATACAGATTGGGGCAAAAAGTCAGTCATTTCATATTTTATGTATTACTTTAATGAATAACCATCATTATTACATTATTATTAGAATTTAAAATTTCATAGAAAATAAATTTTCAGAACGAACAAGTTAACATGTCGTTAGATATGAAAGTAGCATACTCGGGTGAAAATAGTGAATATAATAGAGCTAAAGCGATAAATATTTCAATTAACGATGCACCATTCGACTTCGTCAGATCCTTATCCTAATTTTCGTACCCAAGTAACAAACAATTTGTCAACGACAAAATTGAAAAAATGCATGTGTGACGGAACAATCCAAGTTATGTATATTCACTGTTTAATCCCTGTCAGAGTTATTCTGATATCATATTAATGATTTTCATTATGTTTCTTCAATGAGTAATAGACACTGTTGAGATAATATAAGTAAATAAAAGTGTAGCCCATTCTTTCATTCAGTTTTTTTTGAATTGTTTATTAACTGAGTCATTTCCATAAACAGCTTTCTGATCTTGTTTTATTTCTTTGAAGAATTTGTATTCAATACAGGATACAATCCTTTTTTATTATTTGTATTTTCTTATTACAATTTCAAAAACAATTTGTTCTCCTTGATATTCACGGATTACCCCTTTCCTAAGATTTTAAAATCTTTCGATTTAAATCAGATATGTAGTACAAATTTGCAAACTCGTACAAAAATCCATCTTTGGTAGCAAAATATCAACCCAAGTTCTACCCCCAAGTTCATATTTGCTTAAAAAATACCCCATTCTTGATCTGTTACAATTGGAGTGTTTTTTGAACATGCAGCAGAAAATTGAGGTAACTATTCCTTGGACTATTCTAAGGAAGTTTTGTCTTTTGAGAATTTTTGATAAATTGTAAAATTGTCACCGTAACTGAAATGAAAGTATAGCATAACTACACTGCAGATCTACAAGTAATAAAAAATCTTACAATTCCGTTGGTACCTATCAACAACATTCCGATTACTACAAACAGCTGTAGATATTCAATTTGAATAGTATGTATCGTAAGTGATCATTTGTATGTATCGAATAGTTTGAAATTGATTGACTTTGTATAATTGAGGGGCATTTTCTGTGCTTAATCAAACATCTCAATGAATTGTTATTGTCGAAATTTTTTTTCGCTCCGTATCATCGAAACAAAGCGCCCTATCAGAAATAATTAAAGAACTAAATATTCTTGGAAAAGTCCAAGGAATAGTCCCTTAATTTGTTGCCGCATGTTTAATAAACACCCTGTATATACTTGATCTTGATAACTCAATCTTGAACATTTTCTACTGAAAAACAATGAAACTATTCGAAGGTTGAAAGATAAATTAAGAATTCACTAACAAAACTTCCAAATATTTTTTCCAAACAGTAATAAAAAAATTAATGAATTGTTTTCCATCTCATACAAATAAACTAGGAACACTTTTATTTTGTTACCATTATCATTATATATTTGTTTGAATCACGATAAATTTTGGTGTGATAATCTCCAAGACGAAATATTAAAAATAAATGTTAACACATTTGTTTTTGACCTATGTATGTATGCTTATTTCCAATTGTCTGTACTACTCTGTTATCCATGATGATAATATCATAATTTTCACATTTTAATTTCTAGACTCGTTTCGCTAACATAGTAGCTTTCAATAAAAATTAAAATTATACACACTAGGCTCCAAATTTATATTCATGAATGCGAAATTCACTCATTTAACACTCATTAATTTTTGTTTTTCTGTACTTTCAAGTCCTAGGATAGGTAGGTAGGTCTAAAGTAATTGGGTCTATTCGAACCTCCACCGCAACCCATAAGGGTTCATTATGGCTCACACCTATTCACACTCGGCCAAATAAACCAAGCTTCTTAACGAACTCTATTAGTTCGTGTGATGAGTGGTTTTTCAGGTCAGATGGTGAGAGTATGGATCTGCCGAACTCAAAGAACTTGATACGGTCCCCAGCAGGGCAGGCAATAAGTATATGCTCTGCAGTTTCATCATTTTTCAGACAGAGGCGACACCCACTATTTTCCGACAGTCCAAGTCTCTGCATGTGATGATTCAAATGACAATGACCTTTAAGAAGGCCTGTTAGACATCGTAGTTAATCCCTACTGTAGTCCAACAACTGTTTGGAATCAAGCTTCGAAGGGTCTTGGAGTGAGCCAATCCAGGAAGATTTTTCCAGAAGTCCATAACTCTTCTTGTCATCCAAGTGTTGAGTGTTTGTTTGGCAAAGCCCAAAGCGATTCCAATGACAGGTTCTGGTCCAATGAAGCCGCTTGCAGTACTCTCCTTTGCAAGAGAGTCAGCAGCTTCATTGCCTACCAGCCCAATATGGCCAGGAATCCAGACCAGAGACAATCTGTTTTTAGTTTTCCTGTTGAGGAGTCTTTTTTGGCAGTTTGCTGCCAATTTAGACGTTGCTCGGTGGGAGCCTAGAGCTTCCAATGCCGCTTGACTGTCCGAGAATATTTTTTTGACTTGTGAGTGAGGTTGGATTTATCCAATCTCTTTTAGATTTTTACTTTAGATACACCTTATTTTCAAAAATTCAAACTTGTGTTTCTAGCGAATCAACGTATTCTTCAATAAAAAGGTGCTCCAAACCCTTTTTAGGCTTTTCTTTATATCACTAGGTGTTCCAATTTTAAGATGAAAAAATTACTTATAAGTAAAATATAAAAACGCCTTTTGTGTAAAAACCAGAAAAGATAGTTATAGTTTTGAAGAGGATCTATTTCTGCATCAAATTACGCCACTAAATACGGGATGTTCCATTCAACTTTGAGAAGTTATTTAATTAAATGGGTGTCCAAATAATATTGCATTAAAAATTTCATGTGGTAGATAACATTAACCTTTCTGCTAAGCAGTACATTTATTCACGAGCAGCTCGTTGCACGTTACAGGGTGAAAACAATTTTTAAATTATGGTCTGTATTTTTAAATTTCTGGAAATTTCACAGAAACGGTCAGTTTTAAGTATGGGAAATATAATAGTAACTCACCTTTATTTTGTCTATAGTATCTAAAAATATAAAAAAGTATGTAGTATATGGAATATACTCCTCGTGGACCCACATATACCTGTGCTGAATGTTTTTCCTTAACTCTCTTCATTTCTCGTAGAAATACCGAGGCGAATGTGGGGTGAATGTATAATAATTCCATGAAAATCAAAAGATATCAAGTACTTTTCTGGTTTTTCACATTTTGTCTTCAATCGAGGACCGCCTGCCCGGTACTAACGGTGCCCAATAGGCTGAAACAGCTGTATACCGGTGGCTCTTAAATTGGAATCAATATGGGAATGATCAGAAAGTATGTACCTATTTATCTTATATATACATACATTACATACGATACATTAAAGACTGATTCAAGAAAGTTAGTTACTTGTTTTGTTTGGTTTCCCAATTGTATCGTGGTATTCGTTGGTTATGAACTCCAAACGTTCCAACTGCACCTGCGGCAGTCATTTTCAGTGGCTTGGTCGGAGTACCAAAGCCACTGAAGATGACTGCTGTAGTTACAGATGAAACGTTTGAAGATTATAACCAAATAAAACTACGGCAAAACCCGGCAACCAACCAAAACATTGACGTTACCCGTGAAAGCTCACATTCCTTTACAAGTAAGTTACAGTTCAGACACAAGACCTCATCGATATTCAACAAGGTTAGAAATTATTCAACACTCTCAAGAACATAAGAAAATGAATTACCCAAGATAGGAGATGTATTCGTCAATAAATGAAATGTTTCTGCATATTTTCCTCTCCGCAGCATTATTTTTCATTTCAAAATGCTTTTTATTTACATAAGTGAGTTTATTCACACTCTGCAATCGTGGTTTGTTATGCAACAGAAATATCTGATGTGTCATCTCGAATGGTAAATTAATGATGTTCATGAATAATCTATTTTATCAAAGATATTATGGATTTCATGGTGATCGTCATTTGTCACAGGTGTGTCTGAAAACAATAAAAGTTTATAGTTGATATATTATTTTGAAAAGTAAAAACACATAAGCAAATTTTAGTGATAATCAAAGATAATTTTTATGAAAATTCTAGAATAAATTTCAATGAAGATTATTTTGAATACATTATTTTTTAAATAGTCAATTATCTTTAATGTGTCCTAGATTGTCAACCTCCTTCAATCTGTCTGTTCTCGAAAGTAATAAAGGGAAACTGAAAAATAAACTTCAAAAGTTATTGTGTAGTATGAACCTTTTGAAAAATCTAATCAGTCCTCAACTTGTATTTATAAACTTTGCCTCATAGGTAAATTTATAAATACGCCAATAATCCTCTTCACAGGTTTATATGCATATTACGCAGATACTTTTCAGGGTGACCTTTTTTTTGCTGTTTATTACACTTGAGAACAAATTCTCTGTTTATTCTTTCTATGAATTGCATGTGTTATCGAGTAGAAAATAATGAGAAATCCAATTTTAACTTCGACAAAATTGTATTAGGCACATTATATTTCACAACAAAATATCTAAATCTCTGAAAACACGATACATACAAAACCAACGGAGCTGATTTTTCATCATAACACATGATATGTTATAAATTCACTATGACTAATCGTTGTGTTTTTTTTACACTAAACACAAGCACTACAGAAAAATACATGGGCGAAAATAACGATTCACATTAGATCTGAGACGCTGGAGATTGAATCCATTTGGAAAAACGTTCTCAGGAAGATTATTCCACGTACACGCAGTTCTCCAAATGGAAAAGTTCTTAAATAGCGAACTTCGAGGTGTACTGAGTTGAACCTCAAAACTATGAGCAGCCACAATCCGTCGCGTATTATTTATGTACCGCTTTTGTTGGAATCACATGTGCCAGCTCATTTGAACACTTCCCGTGAAATTTTCTATAAAAGAGAGACAAATCTTCAACCTTTTTTCGATGTTCCAGACTATCAGAGTTGCAAGTAATGTTCAACTCTCCAATGAAGCTTATGGCTCTTTTCTGTATGGAGTCCAGCAGGTTCAGGGTATGCTCATTAGCGGAGCTCCATACATGAGAACAAAACTACAAAGAAGGTCTGATCTGAGCTTTGTAAAGCTTCAAAGTTGCTGAGGTGTGTACAGTATTCTGGTTCGGGACATTGTTTCAATTCCAGCGACATGATTGTGCCAGGACATATTGGTGTCTTTTTCAAACCCCAGAAACTTATTGAAGCAGAAGGCGGAATTGTCTGTCCTGACATCATTGTATCCGGTTCAGAGACATTTATTTTTTTGGGAAAACCGATGCTTGGGTTATAATTCGAAATCACCTCTATATCCTCATTAAGATATGCAACCTCCTGCTGCCGGTTTAGATGTGCATCCGCAACCGATGTTCTAGAATCTAAATGCTGTCGGTATATAGGAACGTACTCTTGAACTCTACGGATCCATAGCCTAATAAACAAGTTCGAAAGCATGAAAAATAGAGATAAAGTTCCTAAAAATATGAGCGATAGCTCATTCGATTAGGAATCACCTCTAGAAGAAATGTTTTGAAGGATTTTGATGCAGGTGAAAAATTGCAATTGCTATAAATAAAATAAGATTAAAAAAAAAGTGGTATTTAGTTTTTCATTAATAACTCATGAAATATTAATATTTTGGGAATTTTGAAAAAAGCTTGTTGAAGATGAGGAAATTTCCGATAAAAAAGTCTCGATTCCCGAAACTGTTGACGTTGCAAATAGGGTTCCGTGCGGTTGTTACGATAAAGAAATTTTTTTTTATAACATAAATTGTCATTTCAAAAATTTTAAAAATTTTTTTAATATTCTAAACACTTGAATGAATTGAGTCATCGAGTCCCGTAAAAAAAATTAATAGAGTTATCGCTCATATTTTAAGGACCTTTATCTCTATTTTTCATATTTTTGAACTTCTTGACTAGACTATGGATACGTAGAGTTCAAGAGTACGTTCCGATATATCGACAGCCATTACTTTCGAAAATTTTATCCTGGGTTACATTATTTCGTGAAAAGAGTACTTACCTATATAAATATTGTTTTTGATATCTTAGTGACAAGTATTTCATTTTATCCACCAACCCTCTACCACGGTCGATCAGCTGATCGATTTTATATTCACAAATTGAAACTGTCAAATGTTTCCACAACCGATGTTCTAGAATCTAAATGGAATGACGAGACAAATGCGCTGTCCTCAGCAAAATAATATATTGGATTCTTGTTTTTTTTCAAATAGTTGTTGATATAACAGTTGATAAAACAGTGAATGGCAGTCAGTGAGTAGACGTGCGAATCTGTGCTCCTCAAAATAAATTCATAAAAAGGGATATACAACAAAGTGAAAAAATAAAAAAACGGTGACAATAAACATAAGGTGATTTCTAAACAGTGTGGTGAAAAAAAAACAAACTAATAATGGTTATAACACGAGATATCAAAGACGAAATAAGTACTGCAGTAAATCAGGCGCTAAATAAATGTATAAACAACGATTCCTTCTTGCAAAATATAGTGGAGAAGGTATCAGAGGCAATAACAAAAACCGTCGGAAAAAAATTATCGCAAATTGAAGAAGAAATCGCCTCACTCCAGACCGATCTCAAGAATACAAAAAAGGAATATGATCAAAAAATAAAAAAACTCGAAGCGGAGGCAAGAAGAAAAACTGATGAACAAGTGTTATTTGAGAAAAAGTTTGATCAGATGGATCAAGCTACTAGAAGATCAAACTTGAGAATCTTCAACTTCGAGGAAAAATTAAATGAACAGACCAGAGCAGAAATCATTAAATTATTCAATGCAAAAATGGCCATCAACATCTCCCAGGATGATATTGAGATATGTTACAGGGTGGGCAAGAAAACAGAAAATAAGTCAAGAGGCATCTTCCTTAAACTAAATAACTATGATCTTAAACAAAAAATCTTCACCAAGAAGAGAATGCTCAAAGGGACTGGAGTAGTCATCAAAGAAGATCTTACGAGTACAAGAGTAGAAATCCTAACAAAAGCTATTGAAAAGGTCGGAATGAAGAATGTGTGGACAGATTCAGGAAAGATTTACGTAAATAAGGACAATAAAATATTCATTCTAAAATGTAGAGAAGATCTGGAAAATATCTAGACATTTTCTATTCCTTTGTCGAATTATATATTCAGTATGTAACTCCATTTTTGTTTTGGAATCACAGTTGTTTTTTTTTCTTTTTTTTTCTTTCATTAATAAATAGTAACTGTATCTTTAATAGTACATATGTAAAACTGTTCTGAGGGGTGCAGAAAAATGCAGAATACTCATACCCCCATACCATGCTAGACGTCTTAGAATCTCTAGACAATTTTGAAGAAGTAAAAACAAAAACATATGATAATATACATGATTACTTTAGGGAAGGAAGGGCCAGAAAGATAGGTGATATAGGAGTTATTCATTTCAATGTACGCAGTATAAAAAAACATTTTGATGAACTTCTAGTATATTTACAAGAAGATTTTAATAATCTCGATGTCATCGTGCTCTCAGAAACATGGAGGATTGAGTCGGTAAGTGATTTTATTATACCACATTATACAGGTCATTACAATGAATCAAAAACAAACCAAAACGATGGTGTAATAATTTACACAAAAAACTCCTTAGCGGCAACCGCGCAAATTACTTCTCTTACCGACACAAACTTACTAAGAATAACCTTTCTAGCAGGAAATCTGGGTGAAAAAGTCGAAATTGGTATTACTGCCTCATACCGACCCCCTTCTATTGACGTAAGAACTTACCTGAATGATATAGAAAACTATTTTTTGAATCTTAGTAGCCAAACAGTGGAATTATTTTTGGGTGACATAAATATAAATTTATCAGATAAAGTCTCCCAGGACACTAACCATTACCAAAACCTGATGACCGAAAATGGTTTCACTTCTTGTATTAATGAACCAACAAGAGAAACTCGGGAATCGAGATCGATTATCGATCATATTTTTCTGAAAAGAAGCAAATCATCACTACATAAAATTAACTTTGAATCATCCGTTATACACAGTGATATGACAGATCACTATTCAACCCTCATATATCTGTTCACACCCACCCTTGAAACCCCAACACAAAAGAAAATTAAC
>WOGP01001574.1:0-18666 GCA_015342065.1 Leptinotarsa undecemlineata | reverse complement strand
CGTTGTTGATGTGCTTCAGGAAGGTGTCTACTTCTGTATTCCGATATTTCCATATTATAAAGGTGTCATCAACGTATCTTAGCCAGACTTGGGGCTTCTTGTGGGCTTCTTCATAGGGCAGAGTTCAAACCACTTCATATTTACGTTGGCTATAACCGATGAAAGCGACGATCCCATTGGCAGTCCCTAATCTTTCGTTAAGAATTTGTCCTTCAGTTAGAAATAGCAGTTTCGAAATAGCAATTTATATCGTATTAGACAATGAAAATCCGAACTAATTAAATACACCACGAAACATTGTCAACCAACACCAAATAAATATAAAAGTATTTGTTTCGAAAGTATTTTTCATTCGTGTAATTCAATGTTTATATGAAAATAGCTGTTTTGAAAGGGCTTTTTTGCATGGTCTACACACCTTTATATACAGTTAATTTTTGAAATTGAATGCTTCGTTTCTTTTTTTGGAAGATTCCCACATTTTTTTATTGAGATGGAGAAGTAGAAGACCAAAAACTTTCTCTCCCAAAAATTAATCTCTCTTGAAAATATACCCTTTAAATTTATTTATACCTAATTGAAAACAAATTAGTGTTCAATTCTAGTTATTAACAATTTGCAAGGTATTTTAATAATTTTTCATATTTACCTTTCATATATTTCAATTATAAAAGTCACTTAATTTGAAACGAATTCATTTCATACAATTTTGAACGAGAAGCATCAATTATTTTTGTTATTTATATTTTACATCAGCTCCCGGGAATATGTACGTATATTAATGAAATATTAATTTCAACGCCAGAAATTGGTGTTTATTCATGTGTTAATCATTGTTAATTTATTTCAACTGTATCGAAATATATTTTTATATTGCATGATCGTTTCAAAATCAGACTACAGACTATTAATCTTCAGAATAAATTTATCACACAATTAGAAAATCATACTAACCATTGATTTTCTGATTGCATATAATCAGTGGGAATAAATAGAGATAGAAATTATTCTTGTTCACATCATTCAATTCTTTTTATAGTATTAGAAAATATGAAATATTTCAACGATATCCAGCTGTGAATAATTCATTATTCATAAATTGTATTAGTAATTGTTTTTTTATGGGTAAGAAATTAATCGTTTACGGGTAAGAGATCAATTTCTTATTGGTAGAAATCGAAATTTTCACCGATATTTTAACTCAACTTGCATTGATGTAGCGGATAGGAGAAAATACAATTTTTGATTCAGTTGAAGAGTTTGAATCGTGTTATATCTCAATCCATATTCCTATTTAATTATGTTCATTACTCCTCAGAATAACCTGAAACTAATATTAAGGATCGGCATATGTAGCACTAATGATACCTACATAATGAAATGTTGATTGCAGGGTCCTAGGTCATTATAAATGCGGATTTCGATCATGAGAGTAGAATTTGGTGCATTTTTAAGTACCTATTGAGCACAAATCAAAGTCGCAGATTTCGCTTTACTCCAATGGATATAAAGATAATCCATTGCATTGGACAACGTTGAATATCCTACTCCATCAAAACACCTAGCATCTGTTTTTCATGGGTTGAATAGCTTGCTGGAATCATTTCTTAAAAATTTGAAGGGGTTTTTATAACCAGATACAAGACCTGCTACGAGGCATCTGAGAACATTAAACAAATCCATCAGCCAAATGCGTCCTCTGAAATAATTTGTTACCAATATAGACCTTCTACGAGGCATATGAACTCATTAACTCATCGACCTAATGCGTTCTTTGCAGTAACTTCTTAACTTTATAGATTGGATTTCGGTTTTACCTCATGATCTAGGGAATATTCAAAACGTTGTGGAATCGACAAGTCCAAATTTATTTGAACTACTCATTCCCCACTTGCTTGGTTTGAACTAATTAGCATGATGTAGTTGTCCGAAACCAAAAAAGTACGATGATATTCGTTCTTTCGGGGAGATTCGACTCTAGGTGAGATGAACATTATTCAAACGAAGGAAGAAAAACGGTTGTTTTAACGAGAATTACTATTCAGATGGTACCCAGATCATTCTGTTGAAACAGTTTTTCGATCATAGAAGTACTTGGTGAAAATGCAGATTTACTTTACTTTAGAGAAATTAAAGCATTAGAGTAAGAGAGAAAACAATAAAAATTTTGAGTATTGAGTATTTCTTCTAGTTCTCTAAATTCACATTTTGAGATATAGTACACCAAATGCCCCATTCGGTGTGTTCGCATACAAAATATCCTGAGTATTTTTTCTATTTCAATAATTGATAAAATTATTTTGAATCAGGATTAGTTGACTCTGACTCTGAAAAAGTCTAAAGGATAAATAATGGACAGAGGCAAACTATCTGAATATTACATCTTCATGGGGATATTGAATATCATTCAAAGTAAAACATATTCTTTACCGTTCCTATAGAATGCATACAATATTTCATTGTGGATACACATTAGTCATATTGTATGACGTATATCTCAACTCGAGAATTCAGTTTCTGACGTGGAGCAAATTGCATCATTTCTAACGTAAGCTCATTTTTATTTTAAAATATGCCAGAGTTCCGCATATGATACAAAAATGGGAATGTATTCGGCGATGAAAATGTATCTTCGTGCTAACTTTGACATAGGAACGATCCTTCGCATACATTATTCTGGTTTCTTTTGTATACAAACATTCATAGGAATGAAAAACCGAATAGTTTTACATTTTGTGGTCACACAATCATCGTGTAAGGAGTTCGTAGTCTTATCTTATATCTTATACGATTTTAAAATTTAATTTTGACTTATGTGGAGATTCGAAGTATTACATTGTTTCAAAAATTTTGGCCCTTTTCATGAGTCCACTCTAAACTATAGCATCTCAGTATACTTCAGGAAAAAGGCTTTTTCTATCAGCATAAAAATTGCGTACTCGGGATTCGACGAAGGTCGTTTTGGCCTGGAACTTATTGGCGAAGGTTCTACCGGTGAGAAAGTTATCGAAGTACTTGAAAATATGGTTGGCGAAAGGTCTGGGGAGTATCGTGAGTGAGGCAGAACTTTGACACTAAGTTGTTTAAATTTTGGACGGTGATTTGTGAAACGTGGGGACGGGTGTTGTCGTGGAGCAGGATCAGACCCCCTTTGTTGACAAGTATCGGCCATTACTTGTTGTGATAGTTTGGCCCAGTTGCAGAAAATTATAGCAAATCACACCAGCCGTCGGCCACCAGGCAGTAATCATGTTTTTTGTGGGTGTTCGCATTTGAGAAATTACTGGCCCATCGTTTGTGATGGGTCAGTCTCCGCCATGACGTCTTACTATAGGTCCTGGATAACTATAGCTACAAAAACAAATGACATTCAAACGGACAACACTTTTGAAACAACCTAATAATATCTGTTGTTTTCGACATTCCGCAGTGGTGTTGATAATATCTGAACGCAACAGCAGCCAGAATTAGTAAACGATCGTTTTTATTCTGCTGAATTGTTAAGAGAATGAATTTTTACCAGATCTTCGTTCAAGATTCATTAATTAGCGTATCTGATAATATTTATACATGTTGAAGAAACAAAAACTGTGCTTTCATTAGTCATTCAACATAATAATACTTTGAGTTGAGTTGAGTTTGAGTTGAGAGAACAAAAGTTGTTGAAAAATATGTGCAAATTGCAGTTACAGAGCCCTGAAGCAGAATTTGATTGAATTCGAAACGTTGGCAAAAACAATTGTTTTTTTTTATTGATACTGTTAACTAAACTAGTTAACTGAAACAAGAATATTGAAAAATTTCAATCGAAATTTTTATTCGATAGTTTAGCGATGAACCATCAAGATGAATAAATCTCTAAAGAAGCCAGCCACTCGTGCTGGCGGAAAGTTACGATACAATTCTAAACTACGACGGACTTCAAATCCGAATGAAGATCGTAACAATGAATTTATATCATATTAGACAATGGAAATCCGAACTAATGAAATGCACCACGAAACATTACCAGCCACCTTCAAACAAATAATAATTTTTAGCATAAATATGAACCAGATAACTCTTTGCAACGCCACTGGTATTATTCATTATTAATTATTTACAGTAAGACGAACCTTTTGCAATGAAAAATACAAAATTCGTTCGTAATCGGAACAATTTATCACTTATTATACAACCTGCAAATCGTCTGACATGGAAATTTTTTAGCTGTCTCCAGATACTCCTAGTTTATGTCTACTCACCGATGGACGCAGCAGCTAGGGAAACAATACAGGAAATCCTTGCTTTCAACAAATTCTATGAGATAATCATTCTGAAAGCATTGCTTTTGGAACAAAGTGACACAAATAAACCGACGAAAATCAGAAGTACGGCTATGTTCGTCTGTAACTTTTCCATTTCGAAGTATCTCGAAGTGAAATAAAACTTGCAGAGGTTGGAGAATGAAAGTTTCGTAAAGCGATAAAAGGAAGCAGATTTCTCTGTTATCTATTTCCTTAAACCTGACCGGTTTCAAAAATTCGTATATGTGGAAACCCTCAATCTCTTCACCAAATATATTATTAAAATTATTCGATGAGGGATAAACTCATGTCATGTTCTCTCATAGAACTGTGTTAATATTGTATACCTTTTATTTTCCAGAAATTCTCCTATTTGTTTCCTGTCCACGTATCTTGAACTATCTTTTTGTGAAACCCATTCCAACATTCTTGTTCTCTCTTCAAAATCGATTGACAGCTTTTTGTTGAATATTTGAAATATCCTGTAGTGTTCCTATAGTCTGAAAAATGTCGATATTTTGAAATATGAAGGCGATTTTCCACAAAATGATTTAGTTGAGTGTGTTTTTTATTTTCGACTTTATATAGAATAACTATAAGGAAACAAAACACTACAAAATAGGGACAATTCGGACATTTCCACCAGATGTACACATATTTCACAAACACGAAGACTCTGGAGAACAAAGTGTTCAGCGAAAAATATGTCTCGCTGGTATTCACTATATCCAAATGAAAAGAAGTCGCTTTTATCTGTTGATTTTAGGACAAAAAACATTTGGAAGAATTCGAAAAACGATGGCATGAGACTCCATGATTAACCATTGTTAACCAACATATTTGAATGATGAATATGATTGATGGGAAGATATGTAAGCTGAATATCACCTATAGAGTCGTAATTCATATTGAGAAAAATTAAATTGCTAACTTCACCGATTGTCCAATTTTTATTTCCTGCAGTAATGTTAGTAATATATTGAATAAGTTTATTATCTAAAAGTTGCACACAATATATTTTGATGGCATAATTATTATAACTCTCATTTGATAGATTAAACAAAAATTCAACAACATTTTTCAACTGAACGGACTTCGCGCAAACACTTAAAAAAATGTTTTCATGTTACCTCCTTCAAATGAGATCCGAAAAGTAAAACGGAAAACTAGTAGAGTTCTTAAAATGTTTCAAAACTGTCAAAAGTAAAACTTATATACAGAATGTATGAAAGGGATTAAGTAATAAATAAGGAGCATAAAATGTAAATGTACGAAATCGCTAATATGTGAAGAAAACTAATTATGATCTGAAGTAGAGAATAATTGATATTACAGATTGAAAAGGAATTCGTTACTGACAAAGAGTTAAAAATCAATAAGGCACAATAATGAAGATAAACAATAGTGAAAGACTATAGAAGAAATATGCTTTCTAATCGAGTTACTTCACCTGATTCAGCTGATGTAAATCATGAAATTTATATAATAATACCCATACCCAACATAGCTTATATGCTCATAATGACTGGAAATCACAATTTATTTCATCAAATAACAGACTATGTGATTTGATCCTAAGATTCATTGGTAGATCTAGGATTGTGCTGGAGAAAGTAATATATTTGAAGATAACATATACTTTTGTCGAACCACGTGAATATTTTCTGTACAATTATTTCATTCGAATTTTTGATGGCTGAGATAGATATCACAAATGACCTAAACATTTGTAGATTCTCAACAATACGTGGTGCTATGCAAATTTGCTGAACAAATCAATACGACAAGCAATTTTTTGGGTTCATTGCTTCTTTCGGTTTAGAGATCTGAAGTGATCACTATACTTAGGTATTTTTCAGTAGAGAAAAGCTGTTTTTTTTTTCAAAACATACATAAAACAAACATATCTTCATGACATTTCCCAAAGAAATTGTTAAAAATTTTTTAACTCTGTTTTCGGGAACCGATTGTTCGAAGTTGGTTTAGGGAAGGGGAAGAAAGCCCAAAAGGGGTTTATTCATAAATTTTCCTATGGTAAAATCATTTAGTTTTGTTGCTTTTCAATGATCCATATTTAATTCATTAACAATAATTTGGAATCCTATTGACTTTATGTTTATTTACTTTTTTTTATAAATATCTGAAGATGCAATATGACGGGAAATAAATTATTACAACTATTATATGCCCGAGATCTTACACGTTATCTGGGTTATTTCACATAAATTCTGAGCCCAGTCGTTCAAAATTTGTGAAACCCCATAATTTTCAAAATTTTGCTATCGGACAAACGGTTTAAGATAAAATTCCGTGACCTACGATTTCGAGATTTCATCAAGTTATACCCTCAAGACTTTTTCTCAGCAAGATTTCGGACAATTTGTATATATTCCAATATATTTATGAAATATTATTTCACAGAATCATAACATCGATTTAAAATCCATCAGTTTTGACCATAAATACAGACAAATTGTACAGAATTATCTTCTGTTCCTGTGCATATCTTGTCAAATTCGCAGAACACTGTGTCCCATTAGATAATCGCATAATGGATCAAATTAATTTGTCATGAAACTATCTGTCTGTCAATTTTGATGATGAAAGATGGTCTGTGATTGTGTTTATGAATTATGTGTTATTATGAAGGCAGTAGAGTAATCATGCATAAATATGTTGGGAATATGAACTGTTAAAAAAATTAGGTTAATATTCATATCCAGGCTACGTACATTCGATTAGCGATTTTTATTTTCGTTTGTACACTCGGCTCGAACAAATGTTTACAGTTTTAGCTGTTTAATTAATTGGTGAGATGCTTGAAAGTTAGAAGTGTTGCGTGTTCGGCAATTTTCTGCTATCGAAAAAAAATCAATCAAAGCATTTGAATCAAATTTTGTTAAAAAAAAGAGAGTTATGTGCTCAAAAACACTTGAAATATTTACAATAGTACAAGCTTTTCGCAGAAGGTCGATAAGTTGTGAATAACGATGCTCATCCTGGACGCCCCACATCAACAACAGATGAAAATGATGAGAAAGTGAAGAAAATTGTCATGATCATCGCTCAGAAATTGTCGAATAACGTCAATAGCGATCTAGATTTGTTAGTCATAGCTAGTCATAGTCATAGTTAATCATAGCTGGTGACGAATCATTGGTATATGGTTATAACATCGACGATATAAAAGAAAAATTTAGGTTAAGAATGAACCAAATCTCGACCTTTAGAAAGGACGAAAACCAAGATAAATATATCTCAGTTCCATATCACCAATACTCGAAGAACTTTGGAAAGATTTTCAAGGTATGAAGGTGGTTTTTAAAACAAGTCATACACTACAGAACCTCTTAGGAAAACCAGAAGGCAAAGTCGAGAATTCGGAAAAGTCAGGAATTTAAAAAATTAAATATAGGGACCGCGATTCAAACTATTGTGGACATACAAAAATATCTATCAAAATAAGATATTAGGAACACTTATCATCTCATATTGCAAAACTATTCCATAGACTTTAGCTTATTAAGATTAGTCAGACAAGTTAACAACAACAGGCATCTAGATGCCTATGAGAGTATTGAAATAAGTAAACATGATAATAATTTGAATAAAGATGGTGTACTATAGTATACTATATAGCTTGTTAAAATAATATTTCAGATTTACATGACTATTACATAAAGACACATTGTAAAATTAATTTAAGTCAATATTGTGAAATTAATTTAAGATACTTGAGATGCAAGTACATAGAAGAGGTATCTGTGGTATAATGTTATATCAGCATTGTAAGTATATTTAGTTTAATGTTTCCCTAGAAGATGCTCACCTGGTAATCGAAACGCATGTCGAGGGGTTAAAATAACGATTGGTGTTGGGATAAAACTCTAATAATATCCATCGAAACTAAAATTCAATCGTACCACTTGAAGAGTCCAAGACCAAAAAGAAACACGCCAAGTTCGATCAAATGTCAATGTTTTGCTCAATATTTTCTTCGACATCCGAGTCGTAGCGTATCAGTAGTTCACGATAATGCACCTGCTAACTCGTTATTGCTTGTTCGTAATTTTTTGGCCAAAAAGAACATCGTAATCATTCCTCAGCCATTTTCCTGTTTCCAAGAGACTCATTAAAGGACGACGTTTTGCGACAATTGAGAAAATAAAAACCGAATTACTGAGAGAGTTCGAAGACATTCAAAAAGTGCAGAACTGCTTCTAGGAGTGGAATAAACGTTGGCACAAGTGTATTATTGTATCTGAGGACGATTACTTTATAGGTGAATAAAATAGAATATGATTAATAAATGAATATTTTCTAACAAAAATGAAAATTCTTAGACTGCGAATGTTCAGAAAGTATTCATAACGTTGCGATAACCATAATAACAATATGCAGTTTTTCGCCTTTCTCATATTTTTTCAGTTATATTCATTAACTAATATTTATGGCTTTGAGTTTTCCATCTGTAAAGCAATACAGAGATATGCAGTGACATGAAACAGGTGCAACTAACTTCTGTAATAAAATACATTTCAATATCATTGAGTTTCCCAATTAATCACATTCTGTCTCTCAGATTCTTCACCGGGATATACAAAAAAATGTTTCTAGCTGTGAAAGTGAATTCATCCACCGTTAGGAATGGGTTAAAATGGGATTTCATTCCCATTCAATCATTTCACTCACTCTTTCCTTTCTGAATAGCTTCCGTACCCTATTACGTCAATTGAAATACGTTCTTTTATCTGAAAATTGTTAGTTCCCGTATTCTGTATATATTACATTCCAACTATGTGAAAATTATGTACCTGGTTGAAAATACACACGAAATGAGAAAGATACCTAAAATTTACATTTCTCGAAAGGACTGTTTGCATCGGATTATTCAGATACAGTGTGCACACTCAAAAATTTTGTATTCAATATGTATTATATTTTTCCTGAGCACGTGTTCAGTAATGGCAAACGGGTGCACTTTTTGATTAATTTCATTTTCAAAATGTTGAATTTCTAATTTTTGTTTCAGGTAAGTTTTCACTTCTCAACAAACTGTCGAAAGAAAGGCCACGGCTTCTGACAGGCTCCGGTGAATATTTTGGTGAGTTTTAAATATTTCGCTACCAGCAATGTAGTGAAAATCCCATATAAAACAATCAGTGTTCTCAAATAGAAGAACTGCAACACTCTTCTCGATGCGCGTCTTCTGAAGACGCAAACTTGGCGTAGTATTTAGAAAGTGTCATATGTTTTCTATCATGAGATTATCAATCTGTCCCCATAGTGAACTACAATATTCTATTTATATTTAGGTGATAATAATTATTGTAAAATAATGTTTGCGACGTTCAAGAATTGTAACAATATTGTGTTCATCCACATTTTGTTGCTCAAGTTTGTATCTCAAGGAAATATTTTTGTTGGTGATAATAATTGATTTCGGTGAATCTTAAGAGGTTTTATCATTTTGTTTCTCCAAGAAAACTTATTGATCAGGGCTCTGTTTCGTCCGAAACTAGCAGCCAATTCAACGGAAGTTACGTAAATATTTTGGGAACCCAATATATATAAAAAAATGTGAGTTTTTGACTTAACCAGGTAACACTTCAATAGAAAATTCTATTGCGTAGATAAAGTCTAGATTCAAAATCATATTTTTCTTTTAAACCACTTTAAAAGTAAAATTGAACAAAAGAATACAGGGTGTAACTAAATAAGTGTGAAACATTCAAGAAGTTGATTCCTCATCTAAAAAAAGATAGGATTTTCCATATAAAGAAATTTCATTGCAGCATCCCTTGTTAAGATTCAGCCCCGAACTGGATTTATTGTTATTTTGTAGTTAGTACCTGCATTAAACGATTAAAGTTTGATAAACAAAACTAATTTATTAATAACAAAACACACAACATGTAGAAATCATAGTAAATGTTCATACCAATTTAATTGTCACTATCGCTAATAGCGACCTACTAGATAGATCAGTTTCGTATTTTCGCATTTATGACGATGTATCTCTGTAGTTGTTCGTAAAATAATTTTTTGCTGCGAACTGGTTCATTTTGGGCAAAAAATCCAAGAGACATTTTTTGTTTAGAGTAAAACAGGAAAACAAAAAATAAGACAAAAAGTTATATGGGAAATAAATTTTAGGGGTTGCGTTTTCCACCCCTCACAACCATGGGGTAAACCAAATAAATGACTTACTAAGTGTTTTTCTGGTAGTACAAAACGTCAGTTTAATTTCAATATAGTAACTTCATTAGTGCTTGTGAAAAAAATTGTTATACAAATTTTGTGTACCGCCTTTAAGGGGATGTGTCTTAATAAGGGATGCTCCAATGAAGTTTCTTTATATGAAAGATCCTATCTTATTTTCGATGAGGAATCACCTCCTTGAATGTTTTACACATATTCAGTTACACCCTGTATTGTAATAAATTGTAAGCAATATATTCTTTATTATTCACATGAATTTTTACATCTATTTCAAAACAGACATGTATGAAATTTTCTATTATTTTGCTGTTTAAGAACTTTTTCTCCTACTTTTTCAACTGTAACTCGCGCATTTCATTTATGTATTGCTTCCTAAACGTTATATTGTTCAGGCATTAAGAAATGATGAACAAACAATTGATTATGAAACTTCGGTTTTCATTTCATTCTTATTTTGAAAAGTGCGCCGCCATGAGCCGGAAGTTCTTTCGTCCTTTTTCATTCATCTATCCTATCCTATGTTGTTACTGTAGCAAAAAACAAAGAGCAACAAACTCTGATTTAGTTTTATAGTCGAAGTAAACGATATTGTGCACTCTTGAAGTTGGGGGCAATCTCAAAGGCCAAAAAACCAATACATAGAAACGAACCGGCAGCGAAATAGTCCATGCGGACTGTAGACTTGACGGTTGCTACTGGATAATTTTTACTAACCGAGTTTTATTATTGGCTGAAGAGTCATAAAACTATATTTGAAGTTATGTTACGAATTGAAATCAGGAATGATGGTTCGAGAATGTAAACGCCTAACATGCCTGCAAACAAAGTAACGCGACTAATCATTGTACATTGCAGAAGTAGTAAAGGATGGTTTCTGAATTCTTTGAAATCATGTGGAAAAAAACTTGAGGACTGCAACTATCATAAAAATGTGGAACCTAATATTTTCGAGGAATGGTTTGAAAACAGATTGATCCCAAATTTAGATGCAAATAGTGTAATAGTTATTAACAACGCTTTCTATCATTCGCGACAGCTCATCACAATACCGAATAAAAATTCGAGAAAAGATGAAATGCAAAGTATTTTATTGGATAACAATTTGAACTCTGAAAATTACTATACCAAAAACCAACTACTCGAAGTTTTACAGGCAAAAACATTTGAAAAAGTGTGTGCTCTTGAAAGTATTGCTGAAAAGTATGGACACTCCATACTGAAACTTCTCCCCTATTTTTGTGTTTTTAATCCCATCGAGTTTATTTGGGGAAAATTGAAACAGGACATAACGGGGTCTCTCAATCAAAAAATCAAAACTCTGCTTTACTTTGCCAAGCTTTCGCTTCTAGTGGGAAGCTTCGTCACGTCCTATAATTTATTGAATTGGGGTTTTTTGCCAATGAATAAAATTACAAATCATACTTACAGTAAAAATGAGTAAAAAAAATGAATTGAACATATAAATCGATGAAAGGAAGTTAAACATTAATGGATTTTTTTTTGGTTTGACAAATGTCATACCTTCACATAAAATATCATATCCAAATATTCTTCATTGTATGTGAAGGTATGACATTTGTCAAATCAAAAAAAAATCCAATAATGTTCAACTTCCTTTCATCGATTTATATGTTCAACTCATTGTTTATACTCATTTTCACTGCCCCGAAGAAGTTTCCCACTAGAAGCGAAAGCTTGTCAAAATAAATCAGACTTTTGATTTTTGATTTTTTGACTGAGAGACCCCGTTATTTCCATTTTAGTGTACATTACTCCAGTCGCTAAGATTCTCAACTTTATATATATGCGATATATCGGCATCTTTCACATCTTTTTTCACGACTTTCATCTACAGATGAAAAAGAATAAAGTGGAAAAATGTGTAATTACACGTAGGCCGTCGAAAAATAATATCACATTTGTTAAACTTAAATTCTATCATTGGTTGCAGGAACCGCAACCTGCAGAAAAATGGGATGGTGTCCTCATAGCTAACCATACGTACAGGTGTATGTGTTTCGTAGCGATTCCTTTTATGTATGGTATAAAAGGTGAGTAATATCGTTTTATCGAATAGAAAAAAAAATAAAAAGTGAGAGTAATGATAATATGTAAGTTATTCAGAATTGGAAATCATATCCAAATATTCTAGAGATTACAACGAACGGACATTCAACTGTATTTGTTGTACATGTAAAATATCAAGAAAACATTTAAGAGCGAAGGGGTTGTCATATTTTTATCAATCTCGAAAGATAATGTCCATACTTAAATTTACAAAATTGAAATTCATTAAAAGAACCGGATTAGACAGAACGAAATCGGGGCTGGTAGCTCGAAGTCGAGTGAAACTCGAGTGAAGTTGAGTGAAACGGTTTGTCTGCAACTGAGGCAGACATCTTCAGTCAATACAGGTCGTCTTTATAGCTAATCCCACTATTGCTATTTCGGAAACGGTAAGACCCACAAGGTCGGTTAAAATGGAAAAAGTTCACTATTTTGAAAAACTAGCATAATCTCATTTCAGATCGAGGATATCAGTAGTTGTTCCTGAAATATTAGTCAAAAACTAGAATTGTCGAATTTTTTTTGGCTCTACCGCCTTCATTTCAAATGATATGCAAAAAGGCAGAGGAACTGTCTATACTGTTATAATTTTTTAAAACATGAATGTTTGTTCCTGATGTTTTCTGGCAAATAGTGAAGAAAAAATTAAGAGAGTACTGAAATGAATTTATTTGTACAACGTGAGCCATAAAAACACATTGAACGCCACGTACAAAAAAAATGTGTCCACTGGGGCCATTTAATAAGAAGTGGTACTAATTTCAACCACTACATAAAAACATTTTGAAAAAAAGCATTTTTTTTAGTTTTTAGCTGCGCGAGTTACTTACTACTCACGAAGCCTCAATACAAATATCATGACTCAGGGCCATGTGCATTATATATGACTCATGCCCAACATATAACCTATAAAATGCTGGTGTTGAAATAATCTGTTCCTCAGTTGTCAGTGTTAGCTATTGAAGTAGGGTGTGTCTGCGTCAACAAGAATTGTATTTTACCGTTGTTTCTGAATTATTTCAAAATTATGGCTCGAAAGTTCATGTTTTACGAAGACCAACAAAAGCAGCTTCAGCAATTGCATGATACATATTTTGATATGAGCGACGAAGACATATTTGACCCATTGAGAGACAAACATTCTGAAAGTAACTATTATGTTTCGTCAGAAAATAAATCCAGTGATAGTGAGTGCGAGCAGCCAAAAGGAAAAAAATAAAACTCAACGAAGATACTGCGAAAATGCGAAATTTTGCGACAGATATTCATATTGATGAAATCATTGAAAATCTAGTTTTTCAAAATAATAGTGACTCTTCCGAAAATGATGACGATGATGAGTGCCCTGCAGAATTACAGTTCACTTGGACAACTGTAATCGGTGAAAATCCTAAATTATTTGATTATACTGCATTAATGCCGCTTCTCTACAAGTCTACAAGGAAAGAAGCCTTATAATTTTTTCAAGTTTTTTATTGATCAGGAAAAGATTCAGTATATAATTTTGGAGACAAATAAATACGCCCAGCAAAAAAGAGAGAGTGATAATATCTCCCAATATTCTCGATTCGAAAAATGGAAACCTGTAACAATAAAAGAATGTGAAATTATCTTAGCAATAATTATTTGGATGGGTTTGGATAGAAAGCCACGAATTAGAGATTATTGCTCTAAAACTATTCTTTATACAAACGAAGTAAAAAAATGTATGTCGAGAAAGACGTTCGAATTGATACTTTGCATGTGGCTGTTTTCGAACAATACACAATGCCAAAAGGTGACCGATTCTACAAGATTCGACCATTGATTGATGGTTTGTTGCAAAAATGCAAGCAGCAAATGTCCCGATGAAAAATGTTTGTATTGATAAATCGCTCATTCCTTTCCGTGGTCGTCTCTCCTTTTAACGATACATAAATAACAAACGACATAAATTAGGAATAAAACTGATAAGTATTGCTCAGGAAACGGATACACTTTCAATATGAAAGTTTACTGCGGAATAGATGTTGTAGACAACGATGTTCCTGTGTCCACATCAATTGTGTGATGGGTCTGATGGAAAATCTTCTTGATTCAAGTAGAATAATTTCTATAGCAGTGTACATCTGTCTCATGAATTATTAGGTAGAAAAAACACATCTTGGGGGTACCCTAAGGTCCAACAGAAAACTAAATCGTCTTGAAGTTGTAACCGCTAAACTAAAAAAAAAGAAGTTGTTACAAAAGAAAGCAATAATGGTGTGACTGTGTTGAAATGGAAAGATAAAAGAGACGTGCTCATGTTAGGCACAGTCCACACCAAAAATACAGTGGAAGTCCAAGCAGGTAACATAAAAGTGGTAGAAAATCCAGAGGCTGTAGTGGACTATAACAAATGCAAATCATTTATTGATCTGTCCGATCACATAAAATCCTACTCAAATTCCTTCCGTAGGGGTGTGATATGATATAGAAAACTGGCAGTGGAACTCATTACCGGATCTACTATAACAAATGCCCATATATTATACAAATCTATAACCAATGACAAAATAAACATGACACAGTTCAAAGAGGAGATAACCAGAGGTCGGCTCGAAAGAGAGGTACAACTTCAAGAAAATATTCCAGTTGAAGAGGAAAGGCGATGTGCACTAAAAAAAGAGTCAATAAGAAGGAGATGCTGTGTTATGAAAATATGTCAGCAGAACATGGAAGAGAGCACGCTATGAGAAAATGTAAGCAAAGTCCCTACAAATGTTAAGGATGCCAAATTTTTTTTGTGTTGAATGCTTTTTTTAAGCATAAATATGTAGAACAATAGAATTATGTTTTTATATATCAATATTTTGTACTGTTTTCCAGCATACAAATTATTTTTGTAAATGTGTCAAATAGTTTAGTGAAAAAATAATGTGATTCCTATTTCACTGATACCTACATTTCAACAAATCCCATGAGACTAACTCTTACATAAAAATATGGGTTAAGTTGAATTGAATTGAATTATATTTAACTCGCAGAACGTAAAGTCTATTGTATATGTGGAGTTGTATTTACCTCACGAAACTTGATGACCAAATACACCGTGAGTTATATATAACTCATGTGGCGGTCAATGTGTTAACAGAAAATCTATAACTGTCAAGTAATTATTCTATTCCTGTGAATAGAACTATGAAGTTGGGAAAAACTATGAAGTTTTCCAATGACGAGAAAGTTAATATGCTTTTCGTATACGCGAGATATTTGAGAAATGCTAATGAATCTCTAGATTTGTATGGGGAATTGTACCCTGAGAGACGTCAGCCATCAAAATGATATTTTCAACGCATTGAGAGTAGTGCACGGAACCATGATTCAATTGATAAAAAACTCGAGTAAGAGTTGTACAGTAACTTAAAAAGTTGGCGATACTGAAAATGGCGTTTTGGACAAGAAATAAATAGTGATACTTATTCGATTCAGGATTCATACAATTCAGAAAAACTGAGAACAAAGAAGTAGCATTGAGAAGAATTGCACAATACAATGCTAGATCAGTTCGAAAAATTTTGAAAAGAAATAAGTTCAGACCTCACAAAATCAGACGAACCTACCATTTGCGTTTGATAACCTATGATAGGAGAAACATATTTTATAGATGGCTACTCAGACAACATTATCAGGATAAAGAAGTCTGTAATGAAATGTTATGGTGTGATGAGAGTAAATTCACAAATAACGGAAGGATTGCAAGAAATATTCATCATCACTGGCGATAAGAAATTTCCTTCCTACAAATGTCCAAGTGAGATTTAAGGGAGTTAATGTTCGATTTGGTGTGCTTGACACCAATATTAAAGGTCCCTACTTTTTTGAGACATCTTTGACGGGGTTAGGTTAGGTCCAAAGTGAGTGGATTTATTCGACCCTCCACCACAACCCACAAGGGTTTTTGTGGCCCACACCTATTCACACTTGACCAAATTAACCCAGCTTCTTATCGAAGCCGAGTTGTTTGTATGGTGAGTGATTTTACAGGTCACATGGTAAGAGTACAACTTTGCTGAACTCTAAATATCTGATTCGGTCTCTAGCGGAGCAAGCACATGCAACCGTTTGAGTTTCCTCCCTATTTTTACTTGTGGAAGTCTTCAGTTTCATGGCCTTTTTTGAGACATTTCTGACAGGGTTAGGTTAGGTCCAAAGTGAATGGGTTTATTCGATCCTCCATCACAATACGTAAGGAGTTATTGTGACTCACACCTATTCACACTCGACCAAATAAACCCAGCTTCTTAACGAAGCCGATTAGTTTGTATGATGAGTGGTTTTTCAGGTCAGATGGTAAGAGTACGGCCCTGCCGAACTCTAAATACCTGATTCGGTCGACAGCGCGGCAGGCACAAAGTATGTGCTCTGCTGTTCCATCATTTTCCAAACAGAGGCGAGACACACTGCCTTCCGACAGTCCGAGTCTCTGCATATGATGATTCAAATGGCATTGAACTCTAAGAAGATCTGTTAGACATCTCTATTGTAGTCCAAGAACTGTTTGGTATCAAGCTTCGGAGGGTGAATAAACACCTTGGAGTAAGCCAATTCTGGAAGATTCAGCCATTGAAGAGAGTCGTTTTTGGCAATTTTCTACCAATTTAGACGTTGCTCGGTATGAGCCAAGAGCTCTCAACGCCGCTTGACTGTCTGAGACGGGGAATGGGCTCATTCACCATTTTTTTATTTCATTATTTGAAAGTTTATGTTTCAAATAGTACATCTGCAAAAAATTCGAATTTTCACTCTTTATTTTCTCCTTCAAATTAATAGTTGAATGTGGCGTTCACCGAAACGGGGCGTGGTCAAATTTGACGTCACATCAGCCGCCAGTGCTGGTGGATAAGCGAAATACATACGTGTACTGGAGCCGTGGAGAGCATGTTGTGTGTTGTTTACTGCAGTGTATCAACTGCGTGAATATGTAACACGTGGTGTTATCAAACCAGTCAGCAAATAAAACAGAATCCGACGATGGCAGCGATTCATAATCTCCACCTACAGGCCCGGTTGCCACCGCTCGAAGCTCATTGCTTGGTGTGATGTCAGGGTGTAACGCGGGCGATATCACATTTTCAATTGCTCTTGCTCAGTTGTCAATTGACATAAAAACCGGAAAATTTTGTGAGATACTTGGAAGATGATTTACTTTTATAATATATAATTTTCAATAAAAAACTAAAATATCCTGAATGAGCCCATTGTAATTGGAATTCTCATCGAAGATTCTAGTCGAGTTGTTAGAAGATTTGCCTTTGAATATTCTGGGGAAATATCAGTATTGGTCCCTACTTTTTTGAGGTATCTCTGAACGGGAATTGTATGACCATATGTAACACTTTTACTATTATCTATACGATATTTTTTATACGTGTTCAATCATTTCAAAAGAAAAATAAAGATCATTATTATTATTATGAAATTGGTCGATAATTCGATCTCTTAATTTATTTTATAATACATAATTATTTTAATTTTTTTTTCTTCTTTACTCTGTGATCACTTTCATTTTGTGACTTGATTATTTCATTCGTTTCATTGTATTTTCATTTCATAATTTATTGCTTCATATAATCGATATTTTGCTATTCATTATAATTTTATTTGTTCTTTCATAGATTTCAAATCATAGTAGGATTATATTAGACAATTTGAGTCCGAACTAATGAAATTTACCATCAAACACACATTTTTATTATTTCAGGTACAGTTTTAATTAAGCTACCCAAATGAAACTGACTACATTATTGTGTAATTCAGGATTTGTTTGTCAAACTGCGTCACTTTACTTGAGAATGATTCAATAAACCGTTCGTATCAAATAAAAATCTTAGTAGAAATAAGGCAAAAGTGTTTTTCTCTATCCCATATTCAGTATCTGTTATAATAATTAAGTACTGTAAAGTGAAACGCGTTTTGAGTTAAATTCATAGCATGATAATTTTTCTATTATTAACTTGAATAATAATAATACCAAAAATAAAAAATAAGACGCATAAGTTTTTTTCGAATATTAACAACTTGTTTGAGCTGATGCGTTTATGTTATCAAATGACTCGTTTTTGATAGGTAC
>WOGP01001573.1:0-18675 GCA_015342065.1 Leptinotarsa undecemlineata | reverse complement strand
GCTCTCATGTATATATATATATATATATGTATATATACTTCATACGATCCTGCGATAAGTTCATCAAATTTTATTAATTTGTTAATTATGATTTTTATAACTATTGCAAAATAAAATATCTAAAAATTGTTGATAATTTTTTTTCAATTGATATTTAGCTGTCTGTTTTCACATTAAACAATGGCAGTTATTAACATAGGATATGAATTTTTTACGTAATTTTTTTATTAAATTGTTTTAAACAAATAGAAAAAGTCAATATTTTTGAAAAATTTTTTTTGCTATTTTGTTGTCTAGAGAGGATCATGATTTTTTTAAATTATTTTTTTATTTTAATTTTAAATTGTTTAAAATCGATTTTTTTAAGTAAAGCCAATACGTTTTTTTGAAATCTTTACAATTTCAGCTAAGTTGCGCAACTTCACTTTTCGATCATTTAAAACAATTTTGTAGATTTATTTTATGCTTTCTGGTGTTACTGCCTCATTTGGACGTTCACTGCGTTCTGCATCATCGGTGTGTCTACGACCACGTTTGAAGTCAGCAAACCAACGTTTGATTGTTGTTTCTGATGGAGCGGAGTTCTTATAAAACTTCTCAAGCCATTGTTTCGCTTCAACGGTATTTTTTCCATCAAGAAGCAGTGTAAAATCAAAACACGAAATTGCTTTTGATGTATTGTTTTGCAAATAACAAAAATAGTGTCAATCTCAGCACATTAACTCACAAACTTAGTAGAATATCATGAAATTTTAAGTTTTTTTCTGAAGGTTAATAGTCAGGCTAGGTGATATGTAAATGAATACTTTTTGTAGAATGTGCCAGATTTGGTTCAGGGTTGTATTTCATAAAAAACAGATTTTCATTGACTTCATATTATTCCTGGGTTTTGAAGTTTCTTAGCGACACAGTATAGATAACAAGACTTGTGTTAATGGGACTGAAACATATACATACAATTTTCAACAATTTTTTGAAAAGGTTTTTTGGCTTTTCAGCTATCCACCAGAAGAAAGGAAGAAAGTTACACGTCAATGAAAACGCTTTACAAAAATGAGTAGATCTTCCACAGAAGTTTCTTTCGGATACAAACGGGGAAAAAATTCCAACCGAAACAACTACTTTCAATGATATCAACTTATGAATATTAAATTTCACTGAAATTACGTTTTCTTGTCCTATTAGTTAGTTCCAAATTGGAATTGAAGCAGATGTTATCAACGGAAACGCTACACAACGTAATATATGAAATTACACAGAATATTGAAGAATTGAAATTACACAGAAAGCTATCATGTTCCTAGATGAACCTCTAAAAGTTCCAAGCAGAAAACACTAGTTTTGGACTCTTAACTTCAACTCTCTTTTTCGCAGTCAGAAATCCTGAACAAGTTACTGACAAATATATTATTTTTCTTTGAGAAAAGTATTTTGGTGTAAATGAAGTAATTAATTGGGTAAGTTATAAAGTTTCTCCTTTCTATAATAGTTGTATACTGTGTAAAATTCCCAAATGCTATTTTCATTTGATTAAATAGCGTGTTTGAACTAAGACATAACAGATAATTTAATTCAAAATCAGAACCTGCAAAAAGAATAAGTACTGCAGATGATTATTGTATATTAGCAAATTTAACTAATTCTAAAGTTGTGATACTTGAAACAAAGTCGTACATTTTTTAAAGACTCTCTATACTTTTTACTTTTATATTGAGTATTAAAGTATTAAGGTAAGTATTAAATTGTAGTCTTATTGAATTTTGAAAACACTTGGTATTTTTAGGTGTTAAAATTACCAGCAGCAGCTGCATAGTCGAAGGCAATTCAAAAATACGCAGCTGTCTTGTCCTTGAATGTAGTATCTTGAAAAATAAATAGACGTAAAGGAAGTATTTCTAGTTATTGCCTTATTGAGTTTGGGTAAAATATGTGAAACAATCAGGTAGGTAGTCGAATATTTTAAGGAGAGATAACATTTTTGTAATAATCTTTCTTGAATTTTCAAACATTGGCATATTAGGCTGGTAGGCCGTGGTCGAATTGGACCTGAAGTAGCAAACTTTTCATCTGATACTGCATACATCATCAGTGGTATATGTACTCACTGCGAGGACAAAGATCATAGGTACCTCGAAGTCTCAGAAAGGACTGACTGAGTCTTAGCTAGAACTGATCTTTTGCCTCGTACTCAACGCACACAACACTGATGATGTCTGCCGAGTAGCACACGAAACGTTTGATACTTTAGTTTCCACTCGAGAAAAACCTACCAGTGTAATTCAATGTTTATATGGAATTATCTGTTTCGAGTGGGCTTTTTCTTCCAATTTGCGTCTGAAAGTTACTTCTTACAATTGTTTACTTCCTTTTTTTTGGAAGATTTCCACATTTGTTTTGTTTGGAGATGAAGAAGTAGAAAGCCAAAACTTTTCCTAAAAAGTAACCTCTCTTAAAAATAGATTCCTTTCAATTTACCGGCCCTGAAGTACGTTAAATTTAGTTTGCGAGATTTAATGACAGACATCGGGGTACCAGAAACTAAATAGAAGCTTGTAATGTATGTAATCAAATCTCGTAAACAACATTTTACCTATTTTCTAGCGTCAGATTGTACTGAAATTTGGCACACACGATAATAGTCTAAAATCCCAAGTAAGATCGACCTTTACCAATTTGATAACCAGCTGAAAAATATTTTTTAATAAATAAAATATGTTAGTGAACGTGTACCAATAGGGTTGCCGTAAAAAATTGTCATGGCTATGATTAATTAAAATTATAAAAAATATTTCTTTTTTCAAATTTGACTATCTTGATTGATGCCAAACGACTCACAGTCTAATCGAAAGTATAATTGCATAATTATTTGCACTTGCTGTTCTTCCGGAATTGACGCTTGACCTGGGGTCTTTTTGTTATGTACCTTTTTGTTCCATCAAATATTTTCTACAGATAGGACGATTCGGAAAATGTTCATTGAAAATCTCTTCAATTTTTTCTTCCAATGGACGAGAATTGACCATTTTAGAGATTGTAGACGTAGTACCTTTCTACTAGTAAAACGGAAAACTAAATGAGAATATTCTAACTGAACAATGATGTTCATTGTCGTACTGACATTTTTATAAAGAAAAACTAACTCGACAAACCTTATAGGGTTGTTGGAATTGCCATGTGGCAGATAAAAAGGAATATTTCTAGAAGTATCGATATTATTGTATTTGTCTTCATGAAATTATTCTCTGTTCCGCCATTTTGTAGTAGGTGAAGATATTGACTTCATATTCTAGGGTTGAGAAGTATTCGTCAGGAGCTTCTTTAAAATGATGTGTCACAAAACCCCTCGTTCCATTTAATTTATTCTCAGATGGCGTCCAGTCGCCATCTCGAAAGTTTCCTCTGTCAATTTCACTTCAAAATAAAGTATTCATGCAATAATTTAGTTATTCCAAATTACAATTTCTGAACTTGACCCGTTCAAAAAATAAAAGGGGGGATATTATAGAAATGCACTGTATATTAAAATTTCGGAAATTTTATTGCGAGTAGAGTACCTAATATAGGGTTTGTGATGTACTGTTTGGAACCTTTGGTGTAGTAATGAATATTATTGAAGTTTTTCCCAACACCAAACTGTAATTTTAACACCTCGATACTAGCTTCGAACACCAAGTGATAATCTTCAAGAGAAAGATCAAAATAATCTTCAAGATTAGTTCAAGAGGAAGAATCTCACGTGTTTCGATCACTTGCTGAACGAAACACGTGTCGAGGTGTTAAATTAACGGTTTGATGAAGATCAAACAGCCTTAAAAATAGATATTTTGCAAATAACGCAGAATGCAAATGAAGGAGCTTTTTCTGACTTAGAAAACGGCGATATAACTTCCAGCAATTCCGATTAATTTACAATTATGACTTTGGCATTCATTCAAGTTTTTATGTAAATATTGTTTGGTAATAAATATTTTTGATTTTCGTACCATACATGTGTTAAATGATTCTGAAACTTGGCCTACAACCTTTTATATCAATGTTCATGAAACGGCTGGTGATTTTTTTGAACTTTTCACAGGATGTTACTTTTTGCTCATCTTTGTCCAATTTCAATATTTCATACCGTTTAAGAGATACTTGGGATAACAGCTCAAATATAAAAAATGCTTCAATATATAGCTTTTTTCTGAAAAATTTTCTTCAATGCAGGTCTGCTGGAAATCCATGTGGACGCCATTGAGAAACATTAAAGATGAACGTCATTTCTATTGTGAATAATTCACAATGTATGACAAATAACAATGTAATGGACAAGCAATGTAGACCTGTCATTTTCTTATAAACTGCAAAAATCACTTAAACTAATATCAAAACTGTTGAAAATGGTTGCCACAAACCTTAATCGTCTTGTCATTGAATCGCTTGTTTTCAAAACCCCCGAGATTGTTCTCATAGCTTACATGTTAAATCACACGTTAAAAGGTAGGACCTTGTTAGTCCTTAGCTCGCAAAAAATTTGACTTCTAAGTGTTGTCTTTCGTAGGGGTGTGATAGATGGGTTAACGGAAAAAACATATTTTAAACATATATATTTTTCAAATCTGATGACTGATGTGGCCACAACTGTGGACCTGCCAGACTTATTTATATATTGGGAAAAATTAAATGTAGATATTCAGATACAGATGTAAGACTGAAGGAAGTTTGTGCACCATTATGCTTTAGCCACATTTCTTAAGAGGCATTTTTTCTAGTAAAACTGGAGATACGTGTAACCAATCCAGTTTCCGCCCATAATGCTGGGCTAGATACCTTGGCCCTTGAAAGTGCCAGCAATGGATAGGCTTCATATCACTAGTATTTGAATGAAAACTAGACATTGTTGTAAGGTTGAGCAACACTTAGTCTGTATAAAGTTGAGCAGGGCCGTAGCAGAAAGAAAAACCGGGGGGGGGGGGAAGGGAATCCATATTTTCCCAACCCCACCAGCAAAATTTCCCAACTTACGAAAAAATGAAAGCCGAGGGATTAGTTACTAGTATATTAATTTTCTTATTTAGATATCCAAAGATTGGCTGAATGATTATGCCTGTTATAGGGTATTCACAAACAAAAATAAATTTTGGTAATCATAAAAATGATAATTATTCTACTTTGGACCAAGATTCTTGGTCTTCCACTATATCCACCGCGTATAGGAATATTCAATACAAATGAAAGGAAACAACACTCATATAATATTGTGCTTATTGTTTTCTACTATTACTTTTTCTATCTTCACGGCTCGAAATTTTCCAACTTTTCCAAGTCGAAAAAACAGCAAAAAGTTGGGAATTTTGTAAAATTGTCCCTTCAAAATTTGTGGACTGTTCCCTTAAGAGAAATTAAACTTTTTTAAAGTTTTCAAACAACTCAGAATTTCCGAGTATGGAATCTCAAAGTTATGAAATGTTGGGAAATCCCAACCTTCTGCTGGTTCTTTCCTTTTTCTTATTACCTCTCCCTTTCTTTTCTCTCATTTCAATTTTTACTCATTTTTTTAATAATATTTTTTCTATCTTCACGGCTGACTAACGGAAAAACAGATTTTAAACAGCCCAAAATTTCCCAAGTCGAAAAAGCAGGGGGGAGGCTTCCCCCATGGCGACGGCACCGAGGGCGAGTGATAACTGTGATTGTGGAAAATAAACACTGAATAACTCTTTTTTCAAATGTTCCATCAGTACTATCCCCCAGCTCAATTTCTATCATCAATTGATACGTCTCTTATTTTATTAAATAATCCCTACCAAACTATTCGTCTGGAACTAGAAAAGAGAGGAAAGTCATCAGGGTAAAGCTACAAAAGGTATTAATTATATATTATCATCTTCAGGGAAAAGCTACACAAAAGGTATTTATAGTAAACTTTATGATTCACAAGACAAAACTAGAACTTACTGTTGAGGTTAACCTTGTCAAAAAATATGTGAAAGTTATGTGGTTTCTAATAAAAAACTTATGAAAGCAAGACATGTTAACACAAGAAGACAAGTCATTAAGTTAAAATATCCGATTCCTCACCATTGATTTCAACTTAGTAACTTGGCTCATTGTGTTGACAAGTATCACATCTTTCTTGATACAGCTAACCTCAACAACAGTAAGTTCTAACTTTGCCTTGTGAATCTTAAATTTTACATCATTAATACGTTAAGTAGCTTTTCCCCAAAGACGATAATATATTTTATCAAAATATTGAAATAAAGAGTTTTATTCTCAACTAGTCAGCAAAGGCTGACTAGTTAAGAGTGTGTTTGTATGTTACCCTGTGTAAAAACTGGATTGTAACAAAAAAATACCTAACACTATAAATTTGAATTTATCAAAGAATAAAATCTCTCAGAAGCTATTCCAATTTAAATATTCCGATACAAAGTCTGCGAGTTTCAGGATTTTTTCACAAATGGATTATACTGAAATGCACTGCAATTTGTATTCATTGTAAATTACTATAGAGTGATGAAAGTTCTGAATTAACCTTTGGGACGAGGATCAATAAAATTCAGGAGTAATGTAAGTGATGGCAGCAGATTTAATGCCTATTTCTCGAACAAAATATGCAAAAACATGTTAACTAATTTAGATAATCACTGGAAATAATAGCAACAAAAAGTCAGTCTTGAATAAGTTAAGTTGTATTCGAATTTACAAAAGGGAATGTGGACTGTACAAAAAACATGCTCAAAGTACAAAAAATCTCTAAAGCGATTTCAGATCAGATGTAAAAAATGTTTAGTTTTCATCGACTTCGGCTTCCTGGTCTTCATCGAACTCTGCATCTTCATCGGCAGTTGCTTCTTGGTACTGTTGGTATTCAGACACCAAGTCGTTCATGTTGGATTCTGCTTCAGTGAATTCCATCTCGTCCATACCTTCCCCAGTGTACCAATGCAAGAAAGCCTTACGCCTGAACATAGCTGTGAACTGTTCGGAGATACGTTTGAACAACTCTTGGATGGCAGTGGAGTTGCCAATGAAGGTGGCGGACATTTTCAGACCTCTGGGAGGGATGTCACAAACGGCAGTCTTCACATTGTTGGGGATCCATTCGACGAAGTAGCTGCTGTTCTTGTTCTGGATATTAAGCATTTGTTCGTCTACTTCCTTCATGGACATCCTTCCTCTGAACACAGCGGCAACTGTAAGGTACCTTCCGTGCCTTGGATCGCAGGCAGCCATCATGTTCTTGGCGTCGAACATTTGCTGGGTCAGTTCAGGAACAGTGAGAGCTCTGTATTGTTGGCTACCACGGGATGTTAGTGGGGCAAATCCAGGCATGAAGAAGTGAAGACGGGGGAAGGGAACCATGTTGACAGCCAATTTACGGAGATCAGCATTCAGCTGACCAGGGAACCTAAGGCAGGTGGTGACTCCGGACATAGTAAGCGATACCAAGTGGTTCAAATCTCCGTAGGTAGGGGTGGTCAATTTCAGAGTCCTGAAGCAGATGTCATAGAGAGCCTCGTTATCAATACAGTAAGTTTCATCTGTGTTTTCTACAAGTTGATGTACGGATAAGGTAGCGTTGTAGGGTTCTACAACAGTGTCTGATACTTTTGGCGAGGGTACGACGGAGTAGGTGTTCATTATCCTATCGGGGTATTCCTCACGGATCTTTGAGATCAGGAGGGTACCCATTCCGGATCCGGTACCACCTCCAAGGGAGTGTGTGAGCTGGAATCCTTGTAGACAGTCGCAAGACTCTGCTTCTTTCCTCACAACATCTAAAACTGAGTCTACTAATTCAGCTCCCTCTGTGTAGTGTCCTTTAGCCCAGTTGTTTCCAGCACCGGACTGGCCAAACACAAAGTTGTCTGGTCTGAAGATTTGCCCGAAAGGTCCTGACCTGACAGAGTCCATGGTACCAGGTTCCAAGTCGACCAGAATAGCCCTGGGCACGTATTTGCCTCCAGAGGCTTCATTGTAGTATACGTTTATTCTTTCAAGCTGGAGGTCAGAATCTCCGTGGTATGCTCCGGTGGGGTCAATACCATGTTCATCAGAGATGATTTCCCAGAACTGGAAAGAAAAACTTGGTGTTAATTTAATAATTCCAAGAAGGGTTTCGGATGAATACGCAACTCTAACCCTATAAAAACTGGACATTTTTTTGTATTCATCATAGCCAGCGATAATTTTCCTACCTCAAACCATTGTTATCTAAAACAGACCATTCAAGTTCTTTAGAAAAATTGGAACCGCTTTATTTAATCTTGTCTGTCCAAAACATGGTTTTGAAGTAGAAATGTTAAATTGGAAGTATATAATGAAATATCGGTACCAACTTCAATAGCTTTTTTTTGTCCAATAAATTATGATATGCAAATGAATACTGTGATTTTCTCTTGACCACGTTTCAATTGACTTGATTCAAATGTTTTTGCAAAAAAAACTCTCTTTGAACTAAAACTTGATGGAACTTGGGAAATATATTTTCAAAACAATCTCCAGAAAATACTTTTATCTGAAAATCCAATTTCTTCATCCACTATCAAAGTGTATCTATGCACCATTTGTGAAATTGTATGTTACTAGGTTTCTCTAAAACTTGTGACTCATAATAACTTGAAACTTTTGCACATTTAGACTAGTGATTGTTATCCAAATGTCAGGTATTGGGTTGTTTCAAAGTTTTGTCCGTTTCAATATGTTTTTGTAGCTCCTATCTCAATAAATATTTATTCTACTGTGTGGTGGTATTTACTGAACAATAGAGAATTTAGTACTCTTATACATTGGTGCTGTTTTTTCCAAATTCAAATTTTTTGCCTCTGTTCAGCTCATTACTATATGATGTCGTTTCATTCAGGACACCGATCAGCCTCCTAGACACTTCCACCCAAGGCAAAAACCTACTAAAAAAAAAACTATCTGCCACCAGGCCAAACAATCGCAGCAGAGTGCTATTGCGAGAAAATCCAACGAAATGTACCGAAAATTGCGTTGGCAGCAACCGGCACTGGTCAACAGAAGTCCAGTCCTGCTCCACGACAACGCCCGTCCGCACGTTTCACAAATCACCGACCGAAAACTAAACGAATTGAGCTTCGAAGTTGTGTCTCACCCACCATACTATTCAGTCCTGTCGCCTCTCAGTTAAAATGACTGCATTTTCACTAAGACATTGCGGTTTAAAGTAAACTCATAACAACGGACAAAATTTTTGAAACAACCTAACATTTTCAAACTATTGTGCTATGATAGCACAACAATGATTTCAATCTAAAAAAAATTCCGGAATTTTTAAAATTTCATCCATATGTAATTTTTAGTGATATATATTTGAAACAGACGTAAATAAATACAAATAAATTGATGGGTGTAGCCTTTAGTTACTACGTGATAGAAGACGATCATGAAAAATGATAAACATAACTTTCTGTTTTTTTTTATCACTTTGTAAAGAAACTGCAGCAACATTACTTTCGAATAAAAGTGGTGAAAAACCGTAGTTCATTTTTCATAAATACCATTATAAAAATAATCTAAACAGAAGATGGAATACAGATAGAAGTTGATAAAAAAAAATCAAACACCTTGAATTTGACAACCATATTATCTTGATGGATTACTTCTGTGTGTAGTGCATGAAATATTTAATAAAAACAAATTTGAAACAAACCAATAACTCTAATGAATTTATTTTCATATGGGTAATAAGTAACTAGATATCAAATTGTATGACAAAAAAAGGTTTTGGAAATGTGCATGTTGAACAGTTATGGAAAAAAATTCTCTTCTGCATAAATTAATATATGTAAGGAAGTTAGTTGTTTCAAATGGAATCTTTCCTTGTAGCCGGAACGAGTAGATATGTTTAGTTTTCAGTTACATTTGTTAATCGCTTCTTCCAAATATTTGATCATTTTACAATTTACCATAACTTCATAGAAAATTCTTGAATCACCTACTGGTACCCAGAATTAATTTTGTTGTGAGGAATTTCATTAACTACCCCACCATTACATGATTCATCGTTTAGCCTTCAACCCCCAATGAATCATCGAGTTATACAACCCCATATAAATTATGTTAAATCGATATCTAACAGTTGGGGTAGCTTAAAATTCAGGAAATAGTAATAAAGAACAATAAAAAAATCAATTAACCGATCAACTGATTAGAATTTTATAGGATAAATTCACCTTCAAGAAATCAATTCGGAATTCTCAATATTTGGAGAAAGTAATTTCTCATACATACATATGGAAAGAGATATATACAAAAATAGATGATAGACAGAGATATTAGCTTGGATCGCCTATCTAGTATAGAGATTCTGAAAACTGAATTCATTTTCAATAATAATAGCTTGTGATATGAACTTTACATTTTGTTAGTTTTGAAAATCTGAAAATTATTTGGGAAAAATTGTGTGAACAGTTCCCTAGTGACACTAAGTAGGAATGTTAATTATTTGGTATGATGATACTTTTTTTAGTGATGACTTCATATTACCATAATCATAAAAATATTTCAAGATTCAAAAAGAAAATAAAGAGAACCTTTATTACTTCAAAGATAATAATTTAAAAAAGGTAGGTCGAAAAAGCTATATGAGAATATTGATATTCTTTTGAATAATATGAAAAAGGAATCCGAAAATTCAATATTTGATACGAAATATTTTGTACACTACCGAACAGTAATCAAACTCAAACTAATCACACTTGCAGCTATAAACATCATTAGAAACCATAAACAAAAGTTCAAACTTCTTGCCAGAATTCTAATTGAGTTAGTGTTGATAAATATACTCTTGAAAAAATTTCACAAATAAAAAATGAGCATTTGAGAACAAACTACAAATTTTCTAATGTGTACATTAGGCCTGAAAATTTAGGCATAAAGATGAGCAAACCAAGTCATAAAATTTGTTACTGAATTTACGCCCATGTGAGTAAGAAAAATATAATAGATTACATCTAGCAATGCATTGTCATCCGTCACTTAGTCAATACAATATATTTGCTTTTCAATTGCTGCTAACAGGTGGTGACGCAACTTTGCAAGGACAAAATTGGAAGTCCATAGTCTGGTTATGTTAATTGCAATTTGTCTCTCAGGTCATGACTATATATAGACATACCAGAGAACTTGCCTGACGTAATACGCGAGTCCATCTATGGCAAACAAGTTTATTGCTGGCGTGATAAAAATTTATTTGATTCAGTGTCGAAAGCCACGAATTGACTGGATGTTCCTATCTTAGTCACTTTCACGGAAAGAGAAACAAAAATAACTATCATGAAATTCCCTATTTCCCTTTCGAATTTCTCTGGTCGAAAAAAAAAATTAAAAAATCAGCGATCGTCATTTTTTCATGCGGATTTTAAATACGTTGATTCAATAAAATAGAAAGAAAAAAGGAGAAAACTTTCGTTTGAACCTTTATGAAAGATATAAAAAATACTATCATTATTCTCTTCCAAAAATAGGTTGTTTACAAAAGTCTGTAATCGAATAAAAATACACATATTTATAGGAATGTTATCGTTGATTTTTTGACAGACCATAGCGTATTCGTCATTTGTAAGTAACTGTTGAAAAAGGTATTCCTATTAATTTCATACTCAGTTCCCGATATTATTTGCCAGTAGTCCAAAAAAGATTTTGCTCGTAGAGAAACAGGGAGAGCAAATCGATAAGGTACGTCTTAAGGGCAAAAATCATCAAAAAGGAAATATATATGCCCTACTTTTATCTTTCTTGAAAGTCAACGAAACTTCTTATATTCTCCTTGAACATTTCCTAAACAAATTTTTGTCATACAGAAAATCTTTCCATTTATTTTTTTCAAATTCTAAATATTTCAGTGATCCTTTTTACGATTCAATTAGAGGTAGTCTAAATAGTTCCTTCAAAATTTGAAGGCCTCGAGGAAATTGTCCTTTCACTTCCCTGTATTCTAGTAATCTATGGTATTTTTGGACCTTCCCCTTCTCTATACAAAAATTTCTACAAGTTAACATGAAAATTATTTCTAGTGTTGTTTCTCAAATTCCAAATAACTGAGTGGTCGTTTTTAGATATTGATGATTTGTATTTGAAAGAGAGCGAAAACAAGCACACATTTAAATAAGCTTCAACCACAAACACTCACGAGTTAGTCAAAAGTCTGGCCTACTAATTTTTTTAGTAAATAGTTTCTGAAATGGCTATTAGTCAATCATTTCTAAATTCATATTGATGATTTTATCAACTAAGCTGAATTGAATAGAACTGGCCGATAATATGCATACAGTTTATTGTATAATTTTCACTTTTATAGTGAAAATTATACAACAAACTGTATTAATTAGTTTTTTAACTATGCCGAACTCGTCCATACTTTTGACAGACTCTACGCAAACCGGCTTGACCAATGTCAGATGACTTCACAACATGGCAAATAACTTATTACCCCTTACCCCTTCTACTGTATGAATGAATATTGGTTTCTTAAATTTATGAAGAACTGTAGAAATAACAATATGTATTAAATTTCCCAGAATGTTATAGGGAAATCTAACAGTGAATAATCATTCCTTCAGCCTTGTCGAAAAAAGCTATCAATGCTCACAAAATACAACATTTTCCTAATTTTTAAACATATCAGCCCAACCACCTTGAAGAGGATTGAGCAGTATTCAAAAATCATTTTTCACCTACCTTTATAATAATCTGAATAATTATAACAATTCACAAAATCACACTTCGTATTGAAAATGTTCTAAACTTCACTAGGTATACATACTTTGATCTGACATCATTGACAACAGGCAGCCATGTTGTGACGTCACTAAATTTGATCTAACTGAAGAAGTATCAGTGGTCAAATGTACTGTTGATAAATCAGTTCAGTTACAATTGAGATCATTTTTTGTATAGTTCACAAAATGAATAGTCGCATAGAAAAATGGATGCAACTTCTTTCAAAGGAACTATTGGAGGTTGAAAAAATATTCTCAATCCATTTGAGGTGGTAATATTAGTAGTTTAATAGTTAAACTACTAATTTTTAAAAACATGATTTTCTCAAACTAAAGGAAATGTGTAGGTAGATAGGTAATTTTGCTCAATATGTGATTATTGATATAATCACATATTGAGCATCACATGTGATTATTGATATAAAATTGAAAATGTATATATTTCAAACTAAAACTTGGTATACTTCAGTCACTTTCACATCGATATTACTTTTCAGTTTCATCATTAACCTACTTTTTTGGGATTTTCAAGACTAATATTCATGGTAAATTCGAACATGCCATAAAAAGCCATTATTTTGTCAGTATGAACTGTAACATCCTGTAGAGATGAAAATTATATAAGAGATTCCAGATCTTGATTTTTTAAAACTAAAACTAAGTAGATGAATTTAGAATATTTAGTATAATGTTTTTCAATTCAAACACTAAATACCAAAATTACTTCAAATGATAGGGTTTAGGGAAATTAGACAAAGATAGCTCTTGAAATGACCAGGGAAAGTATAATTTGTAGGGAAAAAATTATACACTATTCAGTTGTTTCTTGTCTCTTTTAGAAGTGTTGGAATTGAATTATAACTTTAGAATATTTCGTAAATTTAGTTGTATAATCTGATGTGCATTGCTCTGTTTATTTATTTTTATTTACCCCTACCCCGATAAATAAAACAAATATAAAGATATTGAAAATATTCCACATATATTATTGAATGTACTCTCAACATCACGTCATCAAATGGAACACCCTGTAAATACTTCTGCTACCGTGATCTCATAAAGCCGGACACAGACTAGCAGCATCAAATCTCGTTTCTAATCCTTTCTAATTTAGAAACGAAGACCTAGATGAGAAGTATGTTAACCATCCGAGAATATGTGCAAAATGTTATTTCTAACGCCCATTTAATTTTAAAACAAAAGGTTGTTGACCTAACTAACGAGAAGCTGTGATCAGTGAACTGAAGCTGAAGAAAACTTACATCTGCTAGAGATAGCACCCATTTCAGTCTCGAGATATGAAATGGCTGACAGCCTAACGGCATTAATCCTAATGAGAGTAATGAGTGGCATTATAAGAGGCGAGAAGTTATTTTAAACTTAATGATAATAAAGGTAAAAGGGTATGGCACCAAAGACGTAGCCTAGGGGGACGATGAGAGGTGATCTGAACTCCTTCCACAAGCAAGATACCAAGTTCAAGTAGTTATAATGATGTCAAGATTAAATAGATAGGCTGATTTTCATCTCGTTGGATATTGATTACGTTTTAGAAAGATAAAAAAGACAACTCAATATCCATTTGGAATTTTCAGGGGGGTATAATTTTGAAAGCGTGTGACATTTTCAAATTTATTCTTTTGATATCTTTGTGTAACCACGACATACGAGAATTTTAAAATTGTACAATAATTTATTTTTGTATTTTTGAGTAACAGTTGTCACTTTTTCACAAACGCATGTTTCAATGGTTACTAAATAAAAAATTGCATTTACAGGTACAAATGTTTGAGCCCGGAAGATCTTTTTGATATGTAAAATGTATTTCATGGGATAAGACTAATTCCCCCGTTATACTGTATTTTGAGATAAGTGTATAGATATTTATTAGTCTACAAGCCTTAATTTTATTGTTAATTTCCATAAAATTTCAACGAAAATAGTAATTTATTTTTATTGAGTAATATTGTTATCTGTTATATGTAACAAACAAAAAACTATATATAGACCGTAAAAATGTCTAATTTGAAACCTTTCTTCAGATATTCAGACTACGCCTCTGGCATATCAACGGAAAACCATTCTGAAAACCGTTAAAAAATAATGCTAATACAGTACACGAAACAATCAATAGACAATTTCAAAGAACATTCCCTAACAGATATGAAAAGGTACATCCAAATATAATTTCTAAAAGTAAAATAACCGTTGCGAAACTATTGATCCCTAGAAACCGTTACAGCTGCTTCCGCTCCCTGCCCAACCCATGCACGTATGCCAAAAATCAATACATCTGCCGGCCGGCTAGAATACCAGGTGCCAGCCGAAATATTTACCAGAAACTAACTTATTGAAAACTATCAAGTAGAAATGAATCCAAAGAAACACAAATGTACAAACTACTAGATGATAACCGAAATAAAATACTTCCCTGACAAACAAAAAAGCCGCGTCGCGAGAGAAGCCAAGATGGCCGTTTTACATGCAATGAAACTAATTGGTGAATTTTCACGACCAAACAAACGAAAATCGTAATAACAGAATAACGATTGTATACTCACTTTTGCTCCAATCTGGTTTCCGCATTGACCGGCTTGGATGTGAACGATTTCCCTCATTTTGATAGTTGAAAATGTATTAAATAACTATAACTAGAAAACACTAACAATTCTGTCGATGCGTCGATCTGAAATGCAATGGCTGCCGGCTCTCGCGGTATATATAGAAGCCCCCACCCCCGGGTGGCAGCACTGAAGTTCCTAGATTTGGTTTAAACGTTTCTTTGCGTCTCGATTTGAATGTGGGGCGTTATTGTCATTGGTCATTGCTTTAAATTAACAATATGAATAGGTAATGCTTTTTTTATTAACGAAGGACTCATGTGGTAGTGATGACGATTGATAATATAAACAAACAGATGCAACTTTTTTCTTCAAAGCTGGAATCAGGATAATAACTGCAATAGCAGAATTTTCGAGAATAAGGAAGACTTTAGGGGAGATAGGGACATATTAAATTAGAAATGTATCTAGACTCGAAATGAAAGTCTTTCCTAATAATCTGAATTTTGAAAATAAACAAGTATACAGTTCCTGGAAAATAATCAAACGTAAGTCTGGCTGAATCAATTAATAATCAAGCTAACAAATTGTGATGATAGATTCACTAGTGGGGTAGGTCAGAATTTTAATGAAAAAAATGGGTTTAATAATAGTGTATTAGAATATACTTCGTGGTATTTGGTAATTTGACTAAACGTTTTACCACCGGTGGTAGTGTTTGCAATTTGAATCCATTTGTTGATATTAGAATTGCTAACCACTACCCATACAAGGTGATGAGGATAGAGTTACCTTGAAAATATATTTTTCCAATAAAGTTTGAACAGTAGAATTGTAGTTCACATTCATCAAAGGAGAGAAAATTATCTGAAAGAGAAAAAGTTTTGTGTCATCACTTCACTAAATAAACATGAAATTCAAAAAAAGTCCTTAAATATCGAAGAAAAGAAAATTACAGTGTATTGTCAATAATTCAAACGCTATAGTCTCTCGAAGGCGTGCATTATTTACTTTCTTTTACAGATCTCAAATGAATTTCTAGAAAATCTGATTCAATTTTTTTAAATCGACTCGAAGTATAATATATAAATCATGAACCAATAATATATTCGCGATGCATATAAAGTTTAATGTCATACAAGCCGTTATTGAAAATTCAATTGAATTTCAAAATTTTCATTTCATTACAGTTACCATAAAATCGTTGCTATCGAAATATTGTATTTATTTTTTGAAAAAAGGAATTTTACTGAAGGTCAAACTTAAAAAATGAAAAAAGTGGAAAACTACCATTAAATCTCTTTCAGACGTCTTTGAAAGAAGCCTACAACCGAAAATTCGATAACTGTTAAAATTAGTCAACATGGTTAATTTGTTTTTCCATAAGTAAGTAAGTTAATACATTTATTCAATGCAGGTATAAAACAGTTACATATTGACAGAGGAAAAAATATATATACCAATAGATACATAAAATTTAGAGCTTATATATTCCTTGTATTGTAGCCAGCAAACAAAATAGTAATCCTAATCCAGAATACTAATATTGCAGGGTAGAGAAAAGAAGAGATACGGAATGATTATTCCTTATGCAACTATCATTAGAAGCATATCATAATCAATGTCAACGAATTCTTCAATTATTTTTTGAATATGAGTTTATTTCTCATGTCTTTCAATGATTCAGGTAGTGTTGTAAAGTTTAGGTCCACCTTGGAACATTCATGGTTTTAACTGAACTGTATTGAAAGCATGCTGTATAAATTTAATTGAAGAATGAGCCACAATAAACTCTGAAAAATGTTTTTTATGTAATTCATTTTTTCATCTCCTAATAATCCAGTTGTAACAAGAATAAAATTGCGTCTAGGACTGACCGACCCCTGAGGAAATCCGCGTAGAATTTTTCCACTATCACAAGTGTTGTTGTTCAATGTTATTTTAGAGACCTGAACCATTCAAAGGCTGTTCCCCGGATTCCATAATGGAAGAGTTTTTGCAGCAGGATTTCATGTTCCACGCAATCAAATGCCTTAGAAAGGTTCAGAAATACTCCTACCGACAATTCTTTATCATTTAGGGTCATGTAGAGGTTTTCGGGGAAATGAATGTTTTTTTATGTCGAAAGACAAACTGTGCGGGAGCTAGAATTTTATGTTTTTCCAAGAAACCCACTATCCTACTTTTGACTAGTTTTTCAATGATTTTTATAACGTTGTCAAAATTGAGATCGGTAAAGCTGATTTCAAACTATACTTGGAAGGAAATAAACCAGTAGTAAATGACGTGTTTATAGCTATTATAAAATAGCTATAAAATATATTCTTCAGAAAAATATAAGAGAATTTCGAAATGAACAGCAATTCTTCATTAAAAAGTTGTGTTGTTTGGAGCCGTAGCCACAGCGTTCCGTTTTCATCAATTTGTTGACTTACCTAATATAGTATATATAATATATTGGACGGTCAAATTGAATATGCACAAACATTGTTTCATCCTCCCAATTGTGAAGTTTCCGAAGCAACTTGGACAAAATAAAATTTTTACTATTCAGTAGCACTTTTTCCAGCATCTATCAAGTCATAAACCTAAATATTGAAAGAGATGGGAACTTATTGAAGTTGAATCTGTGAACAAATTGTTCAGCCATTTACACAGATGGACTTCAATGAAACTTCCATGATGATCAAAGGTGCTCTGAAATCGATGTATTTCATTGATGTAGACGTCTAGAGCTACTTATCCTAGCAATTTTTGAGGTCAACTTAGAAGAGAGAAAAACCGATATAAAGTGAGTTAATTCTACCATTGTGGACTAAAACAACACGAACAGTTATACACGGTGTTTGGTAGCTGGATGTAAACCTTTGATAGGGTGATAGACTAGCCCATGTAGAATATACTCATACAAACATTTTTATTTTCTAGCGCGTTTTTTATTTTTAAGGGAACTTTTACGATTTTTAGTACAAAAACCCAAAATTGGTAAATTAAATGGTAGTAACTTCTAATCTTAACAGAAATGTCCGGTTTTTTAAATTTATTTCAGTAGTCTTATGTGTCCCCAATCATACTGAAGTAGTTTGAAGCACCATTGTGTCCAAAAAAGTTATGTACAGAGCATTTAAACTTTACAAAAAAAGAAAGGAAATAAAAAATCTGACTTTTGATGCCAATTAAAAAAATAAATAAAATACATACAAGTGTTCAGACAACTTTAAAAACATGTTTAGTTATTGCTCTTTCGTTTGAGGTATCATTTACCTAGCTAAGTCTTAAACTTTTCCAATTAGGGTACCTTAACCAGTTAAAGGTCGTAAATATGGATATTTGAAAAATTTAAAAAAAAAGTAATTTAAACGAATTTTAGCTCAAAAACCTTT
>WOGP01001572.1:0-18683 GCA_015342065.1 Leptinotarsa undecemlineata | reverse complement strand
TCTGAAAGTTACTTCTTTGCATGATCTACACATCCATGTATAGAGTTACTTATTTGCAAATTGATTACTTCCTTCCTTTCTTTGGAAGATTCCCTTATCCTTTTTTTTTGTATCAAGATGGAGTAGTAGAAAGCCAAAAACTTTCTTTCCCAAAAATTAATCACTCCTAAAAATATAACCCCTTCAATACGAAAAAGAGATACCAGTGAATAAATTAATGATAAAAATATAACCTCTTCAATACGAAAAAGAGATACCAGTGAATAAGATTCGAATGCGTTCGAATAATGAAACACAGATAGTATGTTTCAATGTATATAATAATTTACATCTCAAGTTTGGTTTCGAAGAAAACAAACTGTTACCAGCAACAAACCTTATGAACGCATAGACGAGATGTGATAAAGGGTTACCAAAACCTTTAGATGTTCATCTGATAAACTCATTGAAAAAAACTATATACGACTGTTACAAAAGCAATGAGATTCCTACAACTGAAATAATAAAGAAGAAATTGAATTCTTCCGGCTATAACGTGAGCTGCTGTGACAAAATTCATCAGAATTGAATAAAGAAACCGTCAAGCAGTTATGGAAAGCAGAAGGATAGCGATATTGTGTAACAAATACTTAGAACAAATAACTAAACACAGACAAGAACAACGGCAAATTTTTTATTTAGACGAAACTTCGTATGCCACTCACGACATAATTATGAAAGAGTGGACTGATGGTTCGAGAATAAGTACGCCAAATATGCCTGCAAACAAAGGATCGCAATCACAGTGCATTGCGGAGTAAGTAGAAGATGGGTTCCGAATTCTTTGAAATTGTGTGGAAAAAACTTGAGGACTGCAATGTTGACTATCATAAGAACATGGAAGCTAATATTTTCGAAAAATGGATTGAAAACACATTGATCCCAAATTTGTATGCGAATAGTGTTATAGTTCTTGACAACACTTCCTATCATTCGTGATAGTTCATCAAAGTAATGAATAAAAATTCGAGGAAAGATGAAGTACAAAGTTTTCTAATGGATAACAATTTGTGTTTTGAAAATAAGTATACAAAAAACCAACTACTTGAAGTTATACAGACAAAAACATTTGAAAAAGTGTATGCCCTTGAGAGTATTGCTGAAAAGTATGGAAACACTATATTGAGGGAAAGAAAGCATCAGGCGTGAAAATATTTTTCTAAAATTTGATAAGAAAGTAATAGAGCTAATTAAAGAAGAAGTATCTAATATTACCGAAGAAGACTAGCAGAAAAGGATTAAAAAAGTAATTTTAGTGGAAAAAGACTATATGGAGATTGGACACTTCCATATTAATGATGTAAATAAATTCATTATTGATTCAAATGATGATAGTGAAACAGAGAATATGGAAGAGGAATTATCAGAAGCCTTCGAAGAAAGTTATTGAATTGTTTTTGAAGCGATCGATTGTATATTATATAGTTATTATGATTCTTATATAATCAGAAATGATTATTAAATAACGAAATTAGTTAATTTCCCTAACTATATTATTAAAGGGGAGCTGTTGGAAGGTGGGTTGCACTATATCGTTTACTTTAACTGTATCAAGGACTCTTTCTAACCGAGGATGCTATGGTATTAGCAAAATGCATTTATATAGAAATAAAAATGTTTGTGAAAATTGTGTATTTATTATCATGGATAGTGTAATTGATTTTCATCCAAGTAACAGGTCAGTTCTCCATTACAATTTTCATATTTTTCTGTATAGTTGCTTTAATTAATATTTCAATATTTTATTTTTTGTTTGTAGCTTGTATGTTAATTCCTTGTAATTTCAGGTTTTTGTGTTCAGTAAAATTTTTATTTTCGTTTAATCTTTCTATTTTTTACAAGGATTTCAAATCAATTAATATTATATTAGACAATGGAAGTCCGAACTGATGTAATACACCACAAAATATTGTCAACCACCTTCAAACACTCAAAATATGTTTGTATAACTGTCAAAAAATTTGGCTTTTCTGCATGTCTCTTGATAAGTAAATATTTACTATAATACACCGTAAATACAAACAACTTGTACAACTGTGAATATGAATTTACATCGTCTGAAGTATATTAAAAATTAATACTTCCAATACAGCTTGACGTGGGTTTTTGTCCCGATAAGTTATCGCTTTTAAACGACTGTTGTCTTAAAAATATTATTCAATGTTTTCAGTAAAATTGTATCCAAACATGTTTCCTGTCTGAATAAAGTAAGTCCAAAATAACTAAATAATACTTCTCTCTTCCATAGATTCTATTCTAAATGTTATCAATACTTCCAATACAATTTCACAGTATCCAGTGGTCTTCTGTGTTGTTACTATAGAAACGGTTTGTTGGCACCCCGCTTGATTGAGTGTTCGTGTTGAGTAGTTGCTTCAATTTCAAGTTATTTCCAAGAAGATGGATGTCAATTATAATAGTGGTAGTGATACCTCGTTAGATATATCTGAGAAAACAAATGCAAGGTATCTTATATTTTACCGGTCAAATCCAAGTTAGTATATGGGAAAACATATTTCGTGAGTGGTGCGACAACAAACATGTAAAATAGGTTTCTGAAAATGTGTTTATATGCTATTTTGAGGAAAAATAAAGAATTATAAAACCTCCTACGTTATGGAGTGTTTATTCAATGTTGAAAAGTACATAGAAGTTCAAAGAAAGTATTGATATAAGGAAGTTTCCAAATTGATCCTGCCAAAAATCTAAAGTTTTATCAAGGGATGATATCAATTAATTTATTCAAGATGCTGATAACGAAACGAAGTTAATTCATAAGGTACAGATATAATCATAATTTTGTAACATTAATAGTAATTTCAATAGGTCATTCTTGCCCCCCAACTATGAGCTGCAGTCCTCGTGGTTTTGGTTACCTTTGGTGGAAGAACTTCATGGAGCAAGAGGCGAATCGATCCCTCTACGAAACCCTTCATCACTTGAATGGAGCGATTGCAGCTTGAGAAATTGTTCTGATGCAAATTCTGTGGAACATGTTTCTCCTTACGAATTAGTAGACAGTTGTCCTGTTAATCATGAGAAAAATTTCAAGAACGAAATTTTACCGATGAATGAGAACGAGAATGTTTTCTACTTATTCACCAAATTCATACACTTATTCATGCAGCTGCAGTTTCGTAAGAATTTATCATCTTTTCCACCAACCGATTTCCTGAAGTCTTTGAAGTCTACTAACTCGTTAGGACAACAAGAGGATTGTTCCAAATTCTTGGGATTATTGTCGAATACTCCTCGTGAGCAGGAAAATAGCAAAATCAATACCCCTGGCCGAACTAGTTTACTTTGTAGTACAAGGTCAAAAGGTAGCAAAAACTTATGTGACCTTTCTAGAACTTCTGCTAGCGTTTCTTAATGTGATAACCAGTCCGTGTAAAACTTATTGTTGAATCATCTGAAAATAGAACTTTTAACAGGTGATGATCAAGTGTATTGCCAAATATGCGCTAAACTAACTGACTATTATAAAACAACAAGTATAGCTGAGGTACAAGTCAATATAATTATAACACTGATCACTGATAATAATCTTCAAATATGATTCAACCTCAGACGGAAGCACCAAACTGACGCTTCGGTCAAAGACCAATGAATTTATTGGAGTCTACATTTTATTCTATGAAAGAGGGGACATTGGCGGATCAAGATCTTCAAATGATGTGATGCTGCAGATTTTTCCGGGTTTTTCTGCAGCTGAAAAAGCAAATGCGCCACTGCAATCAATGAAATCGGCCCGGAGCGCCAATTAATTTTTGTTGTTATTTCATAATTTGTTTTTTTTTGTATATGTTTCGATAATAAAAAAATCCAATAAAAAAAATCAATATTTTTCATTTGTAGGTTGTCCTAGTTTTGAGTATCAGCGGTGCTTGTCGCCGTAAAAAACTATTACATAGAGGTATTGAGTATTGATGTCATTGAATATGCTTGATTGTTGATCCAACATAACATACCTGATATGAAGAGCTACTGCGCAAGAACGTTTACTGTTTTAAATTCTGATTATATTGAGATATACCGCAAGTAAAGAGCACTACGGCCGCCTCGTACAAAAAGTAACAGATTAATTTTGATATATTCGAGAGGAAAATATAATAATCTACATGTGGGAATAAATAAAATAGAAGAAATTTTCAGATTGATTGCAAAATGGTTCAGAAAAGACATGTATAAGAGCTACATAAGTCACTGTTTCAGGAGAAGCTCTGTAACTCGATACATCTCTGTACATCCATAAAACGTCACGCTAGCTGGAAATCTGCCTCCGTAGCAGAATTATATATTGAAGATTGTTTGAATAACGAAATTGACATTTCTAACAGAATATTGAATTGTCTATCTTCTTCCAAGCGAATAAGAAATTCTGATAAAATTGTGGAAGCTCTTCAAGAAATATCTAACGTTTCTGATCAGCAGTAACATGGGATATATTCGGGAATTTATATTGGAAGTAATTGTTTTAACTTTACAATCAATTATTATTCCAAAAAATGAAATTGTTTTATGATGCATAATCAATAAATATCGGACTCTGTTGAGAATAAATCCTTCAAAAAGTAATAATTTATGTTTATTTTGTAAATTACTTTGTGAGAAAAATAAAGCGTATAAAATAATTTTATTTGCTCAAATAATAATAATGAAAAAATAATCACAACAAAAGTTACAGAGCCTTTTTTATCATTTGTATTCACTCTAAAACTACCATATTGGCTCAAAAATTCTTTGAAATATTTCATAAAGTCAAAGTAAATAACTCAGTTGAAATGTTATTGAAAGACATTGTGGTAACTGACAGCTATGATATGGTTAGTGAGTTAAAAAATAATTAATAGTAATGTTCGTTTATGAGAGCATACCTTTTAATATGCGATTCTGATCACGGAAATACAATGAAACAAATATTTTGATTGTAGTTGAAAAATATAAAAAACGAAATGAAATCGAAAATACTCGTTGGGGATTGGAACATTCCTATCCTTATCGACGATTCTGGTAAAGAGTGACAAAACCAGTTGTTTTTCTGTTGTTAATCAAAACAAAATTATCGAAAAACTGGGTGAAGAAATCTGCTGTATATAAACTGAAAAAAAAAGATTTTGGTATATTCATAGGGCCTACCAGCAAAAGTGACTTTCGTGCAGGAAAAGAATAGAAGTGTTATTGCAATATATAGCGAATCACCCAGGAAATGATCTCCACTTCCGACTTACTCCGGAAACTCCGTTGCTATTCTAGCTAGCCCAACGTCCCCTTTGTCTATTTGTATTTCTAAGCTTTCGAATCGAACAATAATGCTTTAATTCATTGCATTTCATTCCGAATGAGCGTAGAAGACGGAGTAGAGACATAATATATTATCGTTTCAATTTCATATAAACGTGATCACTAATGTTGATTTATAATGTTAATTGGTCTTTTGAATGATGATAAGCACATAATAATATTACCTGCCATTATCATGGTTTACAAAATTAACTTTATGTCTACTCAAATGCTATTTCTCTCAAATTCACTGATGATAAACACATATACAGTCTCATTGTTTCTAATTGATGGTAAAATATTGTAAAGACTCTAGGTTTTTCGATAATGCTAACAAATTAGTAACTTCATTTGATTACTCAAATTACATTTCAAAACACTCATCACCACCACTTTACGATTATTTCACTTATTTACAATGACTTGTTAACGTTAGCCAATCACCTTAGAACAATTCGTTCTGGCCACACCCTCGTTTTTCAATATTTTCACAGAATACGATAGGTAATCGTTTGTTGTTGATGTCTTCAATTTATTATGTCCTAAGTACCTGTGCTTGATTTTGTGGCTTTCCTGTCTGACCAACTCACTGCCTCGCCACCAATCAGCTGTCAAAATTCTTCTTTTCTTGGCATCGTGAATTTCGAGCAATTTCTCTTCTCACCAAAAATCAGTTTTTTTTTTCATCAACCTCACTTACGAGATTATTTACCATATGTTGAACTCATCATCATGTCAATCAATGTTTGTACTTCAGTATTCTTTTATTCTAGATCTTACAAACTATTCAGTCGTACGATGTCTGCTTCGATCATTATCCTGCTGAATCTTCTGGTGTTGATATCGACTTGGCTCTGGTATAATTGTTTCGAGTATTATTGATTAAATCATATTCACAGAGTTTCCACATTCATTTACTAATAATTTTGGTTACTTTCAAAAAAGTTATGTATTATTTCCAGGGATAGAGTTAGTGCAGTGGCCCATTCCACTTCTGATTGTCTCTTCTGTGGTTGGCTTTGGCTCTTGCACACGATCTACAGTGATTCTTCATTGAAAACTCAAGAGTCATACTATCTTCGATTAAATAACTTTGTTCTACCCAAAGAAGACCAGCTCAGACCTGTGACATGTTTAATTTGATCCATTTAGCTCCACCACAAACTTCTCAATTTTTTGCAATCCCTCTATTTTTTCAATTATTTCTCTCCGAAGACCAATTTCATTTGATTCTCGTCCTAACCGTTTCTCCTGCTCTTCTTCAATCTGCTGTCTTCTCTTACCAGAAATATGTTTCAGCAGTTCTTTTCATTTTAATTATTATCAATCGTTTTGTTTTTCTTCTATCTCTTTTTATTCATCAGCTCTTTTCTGAATGATGAAAACCGTTTTCAATTGAGTTTTACAACATACTCCCCAGAAAAGAATTCCTTGTATAAGACTCAATGAGTGAGAAATCAGCTGATTTTGCAACAGAAACACCAAGTTCCTTATATAAGTTATATTCACTGCAAAAAATCCTGAAGCTAGGTTTTTAATGAAGGTTACAATCTGATCGGCGACTTTAAGTTTATTACCAATTATAACCCCCAAAATTTAGACCTAGGTCTGTTTTCAATAATTTTGTCTCCGTCCTTTGTCTTTAATGATATACTGTCAATACATAAGCAGAATTATATTGAGTTTTGGAAACATTAAATGACAGCAGATTGGCGTTGCGTTATTTTTTATTTTTTTTTTATATCTGAGCTTATAATCTTGTGCAGATTAGGTAAAGTTTTATTATGCCATAATATTGTGGTGTCATCGGGAGTAGGGTAAATTTTCCGTTTATATCGATAGATGTTGAATGTTTTATGTATAACAAGAAAAGTATCGGTCCCAGAATTGAACCTTGTGCCACACCAATTTTCATTTCGCTTTCAGATGACGATGATCAGCTTTTCGCAATCTGACTTCTTTCTGGAAGATAATTCTTGAATCATTTATGAGTAATTCCACGGATGCCATAGTGGTAGATGATAGAGTTTTTTCTGCCGTATTCCGTGATCTACACAGTCAAATGCTTTAGCAGAGCCACAAAACACGGCTTCTGATGTTTCTTTTTGAATAATGTTTTCATAAACATCGTATGCCAAAGAAAAATTAGCTTGGTGGGTGTTCTTTTTTTATTGAAATCAAAACTGGCTATTGTTTATGATATTATTATTACTTATTTAAAAACATTGACAGTCTTATTTTAACCAATTTCTCTATTATGAGTAGCTGGCCCAGAGTCATGTAGGGCAGAATCTTGATGTATCACTGAGATCACCACCTTTGTGCAATGGGACAACTATGAGATTTTTTTAGACAGGAAGGGAATGTACCGCTCTTAAAAGATGAGCTTATTACGAACTAGTGCATTTATTATGGTATAAGGAAGGTTAACAAGAATTCTGATTGAAAATTCATCTATTCCAGCAGCCTTTTTATATTTAATAGAGTGAATTATTTTAGCTCATTCGCATCAGTAAGATGTAAAATAAATTAATCAGCTATCCAAATATTCTCTAGATGAGTTGGCCGATTATAACAAATGTGTATCTATGTTTTTTGTTAATTTTTCTAATATACAGGGTGTTTCAAATTCGATCCTCATCATTGGGATCTCGGAAACTAGGAGAGATTCGGAGATGGTTGAATTGAACTTGTCTGATTAACAATATGCCTTTGAGAAATTTCTGAAATTTAGACAAAATCCGGAGATATCGGGAAAAAACAGAAATTTTGGAAAATTGTATTTTATTTTTTTTCAGATTTTGTATTTCGAAGAATTTGTAAATGCCACTTCCAAGATGCTACTTTTCCACTGTTACACAATGGTGTTTTCAGATTTGCTATCCGTTTTCCGGCCACCATCATCAACTTTATTTTTTCTTATGAGCGCTACATTGGATTCTTTCTGTTTTGAATAGAACCAGATTTATAAAGTTTCTTTCTTTTTCGAAAAATTGGAGATATTGAAACCATTAATTCTAATCATAAATGGATTTGACTTTAATGTTTCTAAATTTGACTTTCAATTTGTTACACTCAATGAAACTTTCTTATTGTACAAGTCATTGAATGTTTGGCGAAAAATGGCTTTCATGAATGAAGAAACAAGAGATATGATACAAATTTATTACAAATACCATAGAAACAGTGTTAGGACATCGGAAATGTATTTAAACTTGTATTTCGAAAGACGACAACCACATCGAACTATGTTCAAGTTATTCGATCAAAATCTCACCGAGTTTGGTTCATTTGAAAAGCCAAGGAAAAAGTACGGAGACAGAATAGACCATGAAACTAAATAAAAATTGATGAATGAGGTATGTATCAGGTATTAATAATTTGCAGATAAACATGAACCCGGGGAAATCTAAACGTCAAATTTCCTCCCCAATGAATATTTGCCATACAAGTGTTCGAAAACATTTCAAATAAGCGGTTTAAAATGTTACAAAATGTTACAAATACATCGGGATCCAGGTGATCCCGAGAGGCGTTTAGAATTTTGTAATTGGCCAATATGAAGACCTGATTTTCTGTTTTCCTGGAAAATGTAATTTGGGCAGATGAAAGCACTTTTAGAATTGTGGGATATTCAACCGAAATAACGAACATATTTGGAGCATAAAAAACCCCAGGCAGTTTCGAGAAATTTGACCTCAAGTGCGATTTAGTATCAACGTGTGGGCAGGAATTTACAAAAATAGAATTTTGGGTCCTCATTTACTTGACGGAATTCTGAATGGAAAAACCTATCTACCTTTGGCTAACTATAACAACTTCTGGTTTCACATGATGGTGGTCCACCGCACACTACCAGACGAGTATCTAATTAGCTGACTGAAAGGTTTGGTGATAAATGTATAGGGAATAATGGGCCGGTGAGGTGGCCAGCAAGGTCTCCAGACTTAAGTGTTGCGGATACATTATCGTGGGGTACAATGAAAAATTTTTTATTTTTATAGGGGATATCAAAATATTGAGGACCTTCAATACAGTAATTTTACAGAGATTGAGGAGGAGGGAAATCAATCGTGCAGTGAATAATATTCGTAGGAGGGCGCAGTTGTGTTATGAACAACACCAGCATTTTGAGCATTTGCTGTGATTTACTTTTGTCTTTTCATTTTAGTAAATTATTGTTATTTGTTCTAGTTTCATTGAGAAGGATACAATGTCTCGTACACATAATCCAATAAGTTGTGAACATAGTTCGATGTGGTTGTCGTCTTTCGGAATCAAGTTTAAATGCATTTCTGATGTCCTTACACTGTTTTTATCGTATTTGTAATAGATCTGTTTAATCTCTTTTTTCTTCATTCGTGAAAGCCATTTTTCCCCAAAAATTCAATGATTTGTACAATAACAAACTGTTATTGAAAGTAATAAATTGAAAATCAAAATTTAGTAACATCGAAGTCAAAGCCTATTATGATAAAAATTTTTTTTTCAATATCTCCAATTTTTTTTAAAGAATGATAACTTATGATACATCATTGAAAAGGTAAATTCTTGTACTATTCAACAGAAAAAATCCAATGTAGCGCCCATAAGAAAAAAATTAAGTTGATGAAAACACTATTATGTAGCAGGGAAAAAGTGGTGACGTGGAAATGCAATGTATTTTCGAATCCTTCGAAAAATAAAGCCAGAAAAAAATAAAAACCATTTTCCGAAATTTCTGTTTTTTTCGGATATACTCGGAATTTCAGAACTTTCTCAACGGCATATTGTTAGTTAGGTAAATGCGCAACTTTGCCCCAAATTAACCGTTTTCTTATCTCTTGTAGTTTCCGAGATCCCAATGGTGAGGATCGAATTTGAAACACCCTATAGAGCCCTTATCAAAATATATCTATGAGCGTTCCGCAAGGCTATATTTTGGGGCCAATTTTATTATTATTCCACACGAATGACATGAATAATATCGAATCTTCTGCCAGCTTTATTAGATATGCAGATGACATCAATATATTTGTCTCTGACAAATGTGAAAATACCTTGAAAGAAAAGTGTACAACTGCAGTTGGTAATCTAATTTCATGGTGTTATCAGAAGTATCTCCTATTTCAATAGTAATAAGACAAATATAATTCGATTGCATAACTACCAAAAACAATGCGAAACTGTAACAATAAAAACTGATCTTGATCTTGATCAAGCACCGAACGTATTTATTGCACAAAAACGCATTTAAAAATTATTTGCGATACCCCAAGCAAAGCATCCTGTAGACCGATTTTTAAAGTATTTCAATTTTAGAAATGTGTGTATACCTATACACAAATAAAAATAAGTTTACTAGAATCCAACAAGTCCATAGTTATTATACGAGGAATTGCGTTGATTGCCACATTCCCTACCGTTAATATGTTGTATCTTGGAAATTTTCTGAATATTTGAGCTGAGGATTTTTACTGAACTGCCTAAAGAAATAGTTAGTTCAGCCAATATTTCTATTTTTGAAATTCGCTTGAGAATATATTTATTAGGCAATACTTTTTATACATTGGATGAATTTTTAATTCTTTAGATCATAAGTGACTATTTAAGTGTGTTTTATCGTCTTAGGGAAAATAAATGTTATTATTAAAACATCGCCAGAGCTCACCAAATGGTGCTAGATGACTGCCGAATTGAAGCGAGAAAGGTAGCAGAGGTTATGAACATGTCAGAAGAACATGTTTGTCACATATCAAATCAACATTTAGGCATAAGAAAGATGTCCGCGAGTTAGATGCCGCGAAAATTTCCAACGCTGTATTGACGTAGTTTAGGCGCAATAAATCCGAGTTTTGGTACCGATTAATTACTCTAGATGAAACTTGGCTACACCATTATACGTTCGAAACAAAAATACAGTCCAAACAGTGGACTGCAAAGTGGAAACCGGTTCCAAAATAAGCAAAATCTGTTTTTTTTTGGGAGTCATGGGGTTATTTCAATGGATTATCCTCAAAATGGAAAAACCTTCCCAAGAGCATACTACTCATCATTAGTTGAGAAGCTGAAGGCAGAACTTTCGGAGAAACGTCTCACACCTCAGCGGTTGTCATGGCTAAAATCCCCGTATTATGGTTTGAACTGCTTGACCAACCGCATCACTTACCAGGTCTAGCCCCAAGAAACTTGTTGTTCTTATCTTATCTAAAAATTGCGCTCAGAGGACGAAGATTTTTATCAAAGTTTATGAAGATCCATAGTAATTTCACAAACTACACCTAACGATTTGACCTTCACAAAACTTTATTTTCAAAAATGTCACAACATATTTCGCTATCACAATAGCTTTTTCGTTTCCGTAGTGGATAACATACTTATGGTAATCATGACACTTTTTTATTTTCGTAGTGAATAACATACCCATGTCGTGATATTTCTGAAAATAAAGTTTGTGAAGATCAAATCGTTAGGTGTAGTTTGTGGTGTTCAAATGAAGAGGCAATCACCTCCGTGAACAATTATTTTATAGAGAAAAACGCCGAGTATTATTTGGACGGGTTACAGAGATGGGAGCATCGCTGGGAGAAGGGTATAGAGTAAAAGAAGACAGTAGAATTTTTTTTTTATTCAAAGAAGTGTCTTGTGTCTTTGTTATGTCGGATACTTTTCAAAACACCCTCGTCCATAGTCGAATAAATGTGCTGAGTTTTGTGAGTAGGTTACTCTACAAGTCTACTTGTATATTCAGAAATGGAAAATTTCGCGCTGTAGAGTAGTTATTTGTATGAAATTTATAGTCTTCACTTACCTAATACCTATATAACAATTTCATAAAATCATTAAATTTCGTTTAGACTACTGTCAAAAAACGTTCAGTACATTACCCTTTCCATTCGCCATGGAAAAATATGTTGGGGTACGTGAGACAGCAGTTTAATAATTAGGAAAACCTTTTAGACATAATAACCTGTATGAATCGATCGCTCAGACTGCATTGTTTCCACAGTGTGGTGGATTTCATTCAGTGGGTTTTCAATCAGTGTGATTTCCCTCTGCATGGCGTGTTTTGCCGATGAAAGTGTAATTTCTGTAAAGTCCCTCGGCGAGATTGCAGGATCGGATCAGCTTCAAAACTATTTTTGAAAACCGTAACTGTTTCAAAAAACATCGGAACAAAAATACTTACGTCAAAAATGATAAATCATTCATTCTTTTAAAGTGATTGTGAATTACTTTTATTTATTGAATGTTGAAGGTTAGGAATCTCATTATCTGAATGTATCAAAAGTTTTCCAAAAATTACTAACTTTACAACGTTTCGATATTTGTATTCAATTTCAGCTTCAGGACACCAGATGTAGTGTTGGTGGGTCACGCATAGCATCTTCACAACATTGAGTTGTTCGAAGAAGAAATCATGCATAGGGCAGAAATTTGCTTTAACACATTCAGCAACACATTCAGTTAAGTTATTGCAGACTATATAAATGTCTTCAATTACAAGGAAAAATCTGTTGTAGTTCACTGAACTGGATCTTCCTCCCCCAATCAGCCTAAACATAAATCTCGCATTGTCACAATAATTCAGTCTTCACCTTATCATTCTAATGATAAATTTTGTTATAAAGATGGAGAGGTGAAAGTCGAAAATTTTTCACCTAAACTTTTTCACATTAAACGTTTTTGATAACTTCTAATGGAAGCACACTCCGTATATTTCCCACTCAGTATCTATAATAGTTAATTATTGAAACTAATAAAAAAATGGTGTTCTTGCCGAACCTATCACCTACTTTCATCAAAATAATTTTCAAGACTAATTTTTTTAGATTCGCCAGGGCCAGTCCTTCCCTGAAGACCTCCTGTTGTTGTCCAGGCGTCCCGTTCTCGTATCGGGAATGATTGTTCTCTGCGTTTCAATAGAATAGGCTGATTACGCTTGTCGTTGTCGTTGTGTCCCCTGTAATCAGCACTCATCGTCGAGGGGTATGCGGGAGGGTGGTGGTGGCCCACCCTGATCAAGATTAAAACTCTCAAACAAAGGTTAACTGCACGTCACTGATTACTGTCATTCATTGCACATTATTGTTCAGAAGACTTCTTACACTTCAATTCCTTTCGGAAGACAAAACCTATACAGAAAATTTCAAATCATGAAAATTCCGAATGAAACGTACAAGGATTGTAGGAAAATATAATGGAAATGGAAATGTTGTGAGAATGTATTGTGAGAATCAGGAGTTTTTTTATTTTTCGGTTTTTAAACTGGGTAAAGTAATCAAATATTATATTGTATTGCTTAGAAGTCATTTTTGTGATGCCTGGTTGAATTTTTATCTTTCGCAATCTGTGAAAAATTATACGTTATTGGAACACTTATTGAGTTGTTTCAAAATTTTTGTCCGTTTTAATGGCATGTTTTTGTAGCTCCATATCTTAATAAATATTTATTCTACGTATGTTTGAAGATCAATGAAAATGTTTCATGATGAATTCGATTAGTTCGGACTTTCATTGTTTGATATTATATAAAATAATTCGATATCCCTGAAAGAACTAATAAAAAATAAGAACTAAAAATGAATAGAAGAAAATAATAATTATATTGAGCAAAAAAACGTGAAATGAAATGATAGTGAAATAAAATACAAGTAAAAATAGAAAAATTGAACAAAAAGTGAAAATCAAAGAAAAAAAATAAAAAGTTAAGAGATTCCAAGTCAAGTTACTTCACGAAGTTTCGATTGTTGGTATCCACAATCGTCTTCGGGTGATGACTGGACTAATTCCTCCGAGAGATGACTATTTATGGGTCATTCGAGTACTTTCACTTATCTCCGCTTTTTTTTTCCGCTTCACCGGTTTAGTTTGGCGACAGTTGGTCATTTTTTGCTTGATTATGGGTTTCAATATGATGCGTATTTCTACGCTAGCTTGGCTAACTACATTGTTGGACAACATGTATGCGGCTTCTTTGAATTTCCTCCTAAACCAATGTTCCTGCTTGTGTATGATCTCAGTTTGGGACCACTCGATGTTATGTAGATAGGTCCAAACATGCTCTGCTATTCATGATTTGCTGGTTTCCCCTCGCTGTGTGTGTTTCTTGTGCTTGGCAATGCGAACATTCAATAGCCTCTTAGTTTCACCGATATACGATTTTCCGCAATCACAACGTATACGGTAAATGCAATTTTTGGAATCGCCATCCGCGTTTGATGACCTGGTTTTCGTTAGGCTGCTACGGATAGTGTTTCCGGATCTGAAGCAGGTTTTGATGTTATACTTGGATGCAATTCTTCTTATACTTTCCGATAATCCTCTGATGTAGGGAAATGCAAGCACTGGTTGTGACGGATTCTTTTCCTAGCGAGGCTCCTGCTCTCTTTTAGCCAAAATATGTGACACCATCGCTTTGAATCAGCCATTTTAATGATGTCTAGTTCCTTCTCGAGACCTTCCTACGCATTACAGAGTTCGAAAGCACGGTCTAATAGAGTCTTGATGATTCCTCTTTAAGTCGATTGATAGTGGTTGAATTCGTGGTTCAGATACTGTTCCGTGTGGGTGGGTTTTTGGTATACAGATGTTTCCCACTTAGTGTCAGTCCTCTTCATCAATACGTCTAAGAATGGCAATTTGTTGTGGACTTTTTTTCCATTGTGAAAGTGATGGAAGGTCTTACGCTGATGATGTGTTTCTGGAAGGCGTTTAGTTCAGTATTCCCATGGTTCCATATTATGAAGGTGTCGTCATCGTATCTCAACTAGACAAGAGGTTTCTTATGGGCTTCTTCAGTGGTCAGAGTTTCAAACCAGTCCATATATATGTTGACTGTAACTTGTGAAAGTAGCGATCCGATTGGCAGTCCCTCATCTTGTATAAAGAATTTGTCCTTCAGTTGGAAATAACAGTTTCATATACAGCATCCTAGTAATTCCTCAATTACTTCTATAAGTAAATTCGTTCTAGCTTCTAGGTCTTCGAAAAGCTTCCGCTGTATGATTTGGAGTGCTTCTTCGACCGCAACATTGGTGTAAAGGCTTTCCACGTCGAAACTGATTAGTTCATCTTCATGTGTGACTTCAAATGGCCATTTCATTTCAGGTTATTTTTTTGCTCAATATAATTGTTATTTTCAGCTATCCATTTTCAATTCCTCTTTTTTATTAGTTCTTTCAGGGATTTCAAATCATTCTGTATAATATTTAAATTACCGAAATTACTGATAGACGATTTTGTACTCCACAGGGTAATTCAAATTCGACCCCCACCATTGGGATCTCCTAAACTACATGAGATACTGCAAAGCTAAAATTGGGATAAAGTTGCGTTTTTTTTTGTTTAACATAATACTGTTTTGAACCTTGGAAAATTACGAGTGTTTCCGAAAATATCTGGAAAAACTGAAAATTGGCATTTTTTTTTCTAGCGTCATTTGACAACATAGCTCAAAACCAGAAAAATTTGCATTGTTACTTTTTTCAGCTACACATTTTCATGTTCAGATTTACTATCCGCCGTTTCTTCTTCTGACAATCATCATCACCTTTTTTTTTTCTATTATGGGCGCCATATTTTCTTTTACACAGAAAAATAATACTTCTAATTTCATTGATGTATAATAATTTGTTATGATTTGCTCTTATGAAACTATAGGAAAAACAAACAGCTTCATCTGAGATGGTCATGACTCCATCGGAAAGTTATGTTTAATGAACACTAGTATTGTATATGGCCCTGTAAATACATTCATTGTTGGGCAAAAAAAAGAACGCATCAAATATCATAAGTTTGCTCAAATACTTCAGTTGAAATGCCCTCCCTCATTTTCAAATGAAGAAAATCGAGATATTTTGAAACTTTATTATAAATTTGATAGGAATAGTACGAAAACCAGCACAAATTTATTTTGAATTATATCTGAAAAGACAATAGCCGGATAGAACATTATTCGTAATTTTGGACAAACACAAAAAAGAATGAAGTATAGAAGCAGAATAGAGCAAAATACTAGAAATAACTTATTAGCCGAGGGGAAATAATTGTTCTCGAAGAGGTACGATTATTTTTGGTATATTGTAGATAAATTCAGATCCTTCCAAATCAACGCATCAAGTCTCTGCAGAAATGCATGTGCCACAAAAGAGCGCTTGGAGGGAATTAAAAAAAAAGTGGTTTGAAAGGTAATAAGATACATAGTTCACAAAAATTACATCCAGAGGATCCTGAAAGAAGGATGGAATTTTGTAGCTGGCTCTCGAATAGAGTTAGGTTAGTTTGAGTCCAAAGTGAGTGGGTCTATTCGACCCTCCACCGCAACCCGTAAGGGTTTATTGTGGTTCACACCTATTCACACTCGGCCAAATAAACCCAGCTTATTAACGAAGCCTATTAGTTTCTATGGTGAGTCTTTCAGGTCAGATGGTATGAGTACGGCTCTGCCGAACTCTAAAGACCTGATTCGGTTCCCAGCGGGGCAGGCACAAAGTATATGCTCTGTTAATAAGGTAGTCGGATAGTCAAGTTGTAAGAATCCCACCTTGATACCCACGAAAGACTTCCCATATGAGGGTTTTTCACGTCAGTTACACCTGACGATGTCTTAGATTTAGCCGTGCAGGGCTTTTTCGCCTCTGGTTTTAGTGAATCATCACTTGAGCGCAAACATTTGCTAACCTGCTCATGTGAGGTTTGTTCTCCTACCTGAGACAGATTCTGCATACGCCGCTCAAGAATTTCGTGCAAGTCGGTTTTATAAGGTACCCCGCTCTTGAGGAGACGACTCAGTCGTGTTATGGCTGCACCACCAAACCTTTTTTTGAATGTTTAGTTGTTGAATCAGGAGTTGGGGAGTTGAGAAGCTCCCTCTCCTGAACTGAATTTACAGGGATATCCGTTGAAGTTGTAAACTTGACATACATCTCCTCTGTAGACTCGCTCTTGAATTAAATTTACAGGGAGGTCAGTTGGAGTTGTAAACTCGACATCCATCTCCTCTGTAGACTCGCTCCTGATCTAAGTTTACGGGGTGGTCAGTTGGAGCCGTAAGCTCGACATCCATCTCCTCTATAGACTCAGCGTCAGAGAGAATATTTAAGTTTACTCTGTCCATAAAAGTAAAAAACGAAAGAAGGTCAATCACGGAAGTACCCCGCATTACCGTGACAAAGCGATGCTACAACGAGAGGGCGCCCGGTATCTCGAAGGTTCCGTGGAGACAGCTGATAGGATCAGTGTCATTCAACCTCTTGGCACGGATACACACGTTAGGATTAAGCCATCGTTGGGATGCCATTCAGTTAGAGAATAACAGAACCACAAGTGATTCTGTCATTCCCGTATTCAACGGGGGTATTCAACCGATGGCCGGTTTGCTCATCTGCCACATCCCAAGTCAATGCACTCGCCGAAAACAGCATTCACAGCGGTTCAGGCAGTGAAAGATGAACAAGGACAGCCAACCCGCCTCTCGAATAGAGTACGCCCCGCAAACTACTTAAAAAACATTATTTGGACCGGGGAAAGTTGTTATTCCAAATGTGGTGTTTTTAATAGAAATAATGAGCACATTTGGAGTGAAAATGATCTACAACACTTCAAAGAAGTTAGACTACAAGTTGAATGTGTGGGCTGGAATTTATTACGACCGAATACTTGACCTCATTCCTTCTGTAATACTTCAAACGGGGAACCCATATTTGGTTCTTAAGAAACGAATTCGAAGAATATATGGATATGTTTCCTCTTGTTAAGTATAACAGCTACTGGTTTCAGCATGACAAGGCTCCTCCACATAATAGAAGAGTAGTTTGCGAATATTTACACCAAAGATTTCCTAATAGGTGGTCAAGAAATTCTGGACTAATGAGGTGGCCGGCAAGGTTACCTGACCTTACAGTTCCGGATACTTTTTTGTGAGGCACTTTAAAGAACATAATAATAATAGGAGCAATAATAGAACACATTGAGGGGAGGTTTCCTGATATACTGAAAATGTCAAAAGTTTTGACATCATACAAAAATAAGAGCTTTCGATCTGACTGTGCATCTATAGGTCTATATCGCTACTTAGTCAGTTTTCTAAGATTATTAAATACTGTTTCTATCAAAGATTACTTTGAATCAATCAAATTATTTTCTTCTAGTCAAAATGCTCATAGATGAAATGAATGTACTGTTGGTGCAATTGATCAATTCATCACACATGAGCTGGAAATCTTGGATAACAAACAGCAGACTTTAGGACTATTTTTTGATTTGAGCAAAGCCTTTGACCTCGTTGACCATGACATTCTGTTACACAAATTGCAGTTTTATGGTATACGTGGCTCTGCATTGAATTGGGTTGGATCTTACCTAACTGATCGTAGCTAGTC
>WOGP01001571.1:0-18687 GCA_015342065.1 Leptinotarsa undecemlineata | reverse complement strand
TATAGAATTTAATAAAAGAACCTAATACTAAAACAATCGTTTCGAGTAAATATATTAATACGTAGTTATAGGCCGTTTTGATCACACTATTACTACTGGGGAACTGTTATCATGGAACAATATCGAATCAAAATATTCCAGTGATGAACACACACAGATGATCATTACACAAATTGAAAGTGAGGAAACAAATGAGTAGTGAAAAGTAACTGTCCGGATCTTGTAACTGTCTTGGATGCAGTGAGTATCCTCAATCAATGGAAAGGCACCTTATACAGCTTCAGAATATCATCAAATTAAGTAATTGGCTTACTTCGGAATCTGAATTTATTTGGTCGACTTTGAATTGGCGTGAGCCACAATTAACAATAAATCTTTTCGGGTATACTCACTTCGGACCTACTCTTATTTATCTGCCTCTTTTTTTGGATAATTTTACTTTGGATCCTGTTGATATTATGTTGATGAATTCAAACTTGCTTCGCTATTTACGATTCGTTAGTTTCTCCTCAGTGTGTTTTTTTCTCGTCAATACGGGCTTTTGAAGGCCTCTTGATTCCACCGATTGGATTTGCTGAACTCACAAATTCATTTTTCTGGAGTCGTTATTTGTGTTTGGAGGTTTGGTTTTCATGAGACTGCTGCTTTTTTCTGGTCAAGGTCTGTTCTGCTGGCTTTTTGGAGTAAACATTTTGTTGTGAAATCTTCTATTCATATTACAGATTTGAATGTAGACAGAAACAGTTAATGAAACATAAGACAGTGATAATTTTATGAAATGAGTGAAACTTCAACGTCTTTTGCGACTTGGCAAACTGATAATGATATGAGGTCAGCTTCATCATTATCACTGATGAAAAATTAATATTTTTAATCAATTGGCATGAAATCAGTTGACTTCCGGGCAAACTGCTGACTGGGTTAGATATGTCCTGCACTGACAAAAAGTAATACTCCGTAATCGGTGTGTGGGTGATCACTCGATTGATATCAACGAGGTCCAGATGCTAGGCGAACATAAACATTTGCAAGAAGTTCCTTTTTGAGAAAACTCGCACTAATATCTGTCAAATATCGTTTAATGTATGTCTTGGTATTAGCTGGAATTTTATTTATATTAATGCCAACTTTTACATTGTTCAATGCAAACCGTACTATTTATCGTAACTAGTAGAATGCACATTTTGTTCAATGTGGTATTTTGGCCGAGTATTTACTCAGAGTTTTGAATAATTCATCTCGCATTATACATTCACGAAAGTATAATATGAATATTCATCACGCACTCATACGAGTTGTTGAGTGGCGTACAGTGAGATTCATCTTTTTTTTGTTCCTGCAGGGGAACGTCAAAGATATAAGAGGTATCCAGTTTTCGACGTTCTGATTTTCGTTGTTTCGGAGCAAACACTCTCATGTATAATGTAACTGAATACGATGGTGTGGAGAATGAGCAATATTTTCCTGTTTTGGGAGATTGACATGTTCGTTGCGTGAGACGCGAGGGGATCAAACTGTCAGACGGGATTGGTACGTCAGTTTGATCAACTTTGATTGTGACTGAGATTAATAAAAAACGTACTGGAGGAAATATTGTGCTTTAGTTGTTGTCTTGAAGGGTATAACTGCAAATAGTATGGAATTTATCAATTTCTTGATAATCATCTAAAGGATCAATTTCTTCAGGGGCCAGTCTCAACTCTCTACACTGTAGGTTAATGACGGGCACACATGCAGACAGACACACTTTCAGACCGGTGTCGGGCTATTTGGCCACTCGTCAATGCAAGGTAGTGGCCGTCATCAACATAGAGTCGATCATATTCCATAATTGAAATTCGAATTCATTTCAGTGTATCTTTCCTCGAACTAAGCTGAAGGGAACACCTAACAACATATTTGTCATCGTCCCACTTGGTTAACGAGATAATAACCAACCGCATATCCGAAATTCGCCCAATTCCTCCTATAAGGAAAGGAAACTTTTCAAATATAATCAGTGGACATACTTGAAGACTGGCTATAAATGAAATCGTCTAAAGGAACAATTGTTCCATTAGATGTTCCTTTCAAAGGAACAATTGTTCTTTTAGATGATTTGATTTATAGCCAGTCTTCAAGTATGCCCACTGACTATATTTGAAAAATTTCTTGGTAGACGGAACTTAATACACTTTTGTAAAAAATTTTGATTATTTTATACGTCTGTTGTTATCAAAAGAAGTAATGCTCCGATTTCCATGATTTTTAATTAGTTGGATTTGTCTCCGCCAGTAACAGCAGTAACACAGTACAGATCTCAATTTCTCAGCAAGCAAAACAAAGGCGATTCACTTCTATAGAAAGCGAAAACTTCATAATAATCCCTACATCTACATGAATGGAACACCTGTACAGTTTGAAAACACAATAAAATTATTGGGGATGATATTTGACTTCAAACTGAATTGGGGAGCTCACATAAATGATTTGATGGAAAGATGCCGGAAACCATTGAATATCATAAAAGCTCTTGCAGGAATCAAATGACCATGAAAAACTCCTGAATATTTATCACAGCCTTATTTTCTCTCGAATGGATTATGGTAGTGTAGTATACTCCTCTGCCAGACCAACACGATTGAAAATTTTGAACAAACTTCAAAATAATTCTCTGAGACTGATAACGGGATGTTTCAGAACGAGTCCTGCTCACTCTGCTGTGAGACTGCTTCCCCTCCTCTTGAATTTCGAAGAAAGAAACTTCTTGCAAACTATGCTGTGAAAATATACTGTCCACCTTACTCCCCTAATTATGATGTCTTTTTCAATGACAAAATCCATGATTTATTCCTACAAAAACCAACGGCAACCAGACCAACAGGTACACGCAGAAAAGAACAAAGTATTATCCTAGATTCGAGAGTTTTCACGCTCGCTCTTCCGGATTGCCTCCATGGAAACTAGCTGATATATATTTGCAATGTTTCGGGAAGTGAAATGAATAAGTCAGAATTGAATTCACAACAACACAAACTGAACTATCACAATAACATCAGTAAATTTCCTAACTACTGCAAAATATATACTGATGTATCAAATACCGAGTATGGGGTGGGCTGTGCATTCCTTGTAAATGGACACCTCCATAGCTGGTCGATGCACTCAACAACCAGCTTATACACAGCAGAATTATACGCTATATACCAGTCTTTATTATTCTGTGAATTCGCACGAAACGAAACTCATTTCCCAATTTGTACCGACTCATTGAGTTCCATAAGATCATTCTAAAATAATTTTACACCTGCCCCCTTGTAAGGATTAGTCTTGCCAGAATTCATATTATGAAGGATATAGATAAGGCAGCTAGATTGATTGCTAACTCTAACGAATATGAAGATGTACCACTCCACTTAGAAGATCTGAAGAATTTTAATAAAACCAAAGAAATATCTGACTGGCAGACTCTTTGGAATGAAATTGATGAGAAACTGAAATGCTCGAAACCAAGTGTGAATAAGCGAATCTCACCACTGAGAAAAACCACCAGGAAAAAATAAATTGTTCTCACGCGTCTGCGAATCGGCCATACAAAAATAACACACCTTTACTTGCTTCTAGGAGAACAACAACCTCTATGTACTACATGCCAAATAGTACTAACGATATAACATATACTTGTAGAATGTCCAGAATATGAAGAAACCAGGAGACAACATAATATAACTGGGGCAATGAAGGAAATTCTATGTGATTATAGACGAACGTTGAGCAAACTGATGGCATTCTTGAAAGCATCAAATATAATTTATAAAATTTGAAAAACAAACAACAAGTCCGCGGCTAATAACCTAGCAGTTGATGCCGCAAAAAAATCACAGCAGAATATTTATTAAAATATTTGAAAAATAAATAGAATGAAGAATAAAGAAATTGGCAACGTTCGATTTGTTACATTATGACAGTTGTCATGGTAAGCGCAATGATAACTGAGAAATGACATTTGTGATAATGCACTCATGAATAATTCGTATGTTATAATAAAAATAAAAAAGATCTAGCCGTAATAAAATCAAAATATTGAAAATCAGTCCACTGCAGATGAAGAAATCACACGAGAGCAGCGTTGTGTTCAGTGTTGTCAGGTCTACTGTTTCTTTTCAGGTCTACTGTTTCATGTTTCGGTTCTCGAAACATGAGATGATGTTTCTGTATCACGTTTTTCTGTATCAACTCAAGCATGATAATAACCTGCCAACAGTGGCTATATTAGTGTGGCACGACTTCACCCTTAAAAAACACAATATAGTAAATTAATGTAATGTAAATTCCTTTTTTAACATTATTACATTACATTCTTTATAGTTTTTGGTAATTTAATAAAAAAGCTGCAATCATTATAGAAATTACCTTTCTGGTAGACTTGTTGAATGTTTCGGTGATACTAAAAACTGTTTGTTCCGATTTCCTTTATATATTTGATAAATTTTCTGTGAGTCAAAGAACGTTAAATACGGTTATTTATAAACTATGACTTGTCGGATCATTTTTCTGTATGGCTCTCCAGCTTCCTGAAAGAACATTTCCTACATGTGGCCGTAGATGAATATCTCTCGAATACCGTTACCATCAACGCTGGTGTTCCCCAGGGTCCATATTGTCTCCAACCCTATTTGTATTGTATATCAACAACTTCCAATATATTGTTTTGCTGACGACAGCACACTTATCTCGTCATTCAATTTGAATTCCAGGACATCGGCTGCGGATGCATGTCTTCACCACCGGCAGCAGGAGTTTGTATATCTGGATGAGGACCTGAAAGTGATTTCGAATTGGGTGGAAGTAACCAGGTTCAATTCAATGAAACGAAAACCCTGTCATCTGTTCTCTCAAAAGGATAAATGTCTCCGAACCGGACATAATAATGTCAGAACAGAAGATTTCAGTCAACTGTCACATTTCTTATAACGTCCTAATCTCGAGTAGATATGTTTGGATATTTCAGAAGGAAGAAACAAAGCAGATAACGGTTGGATCATAGACGGACCAAAAACATAGGTTCTAGGACAGCTGTATACAGTGGCAGACATAGGAAATAAATATCGATCTGTCTACTGTATTTTAGGCTAAGGAGGTTCCTGACTTCAGCCTTTATTCATCTTAGTAATGTGGTGTTTGGAGTACTGTATTACGATTTTAGGAATTTACGAGTACTGATTATATTCTCTAGAAAATGCAAATGTAAAGTAGTTACTGACGAGCCTGATTTGAGAAAACATAGGATCAATGTTGAATGTTGTGAATATACCACAGTTGCTGTCTATATTGAAAATGCATTTTTTGACACGATGGACGAAATTGCTACGTGTAGTGGTGATTATGGGGATGTATTTTCGATTGTATCATAAAGCAAAGATATGCAAGTTGTGTGTTATATAAAAAAACTACATTAAGGATCTCTTAAGATGTTGAAGCAGAAGTTGCAGAAAAAATGAGCACTCACACCACGGTTTGATAATTAGTTTTAGTCAATGGTGCGAACTGTATTTTGTCTTGAGGCTTCAAAGAAAAGATAACAAATGGGAAAACGGTCAATTATAATATTTACTGTACTTGTGTTTGATTTCGACATTGTTGGTTATTGGTTTTGAGTGAGTTATCACCTTCAGGAGTATAAGACATAAAACGACAAATAGAATGAAATCTAACAGCGAAAGCATCTCTGAAGTGTTTGTACTTTTCAACGGATAGAATTCATAATGACGAAAAATGAACTCTACTTCCACCCGGTAGGCGCATCTCTTTTGAAATTTTTCTCATGATTATTTCCGAATGGTCGCGTTTTTCTCGATCGAGCCAACTGGAACGAGAACATGAACATACGTATAGAATCGTCTGACTGCTTCAGTCGGTAAATCAGCGTGACACTAAACCGCATCCTTACATGTATCCGAACACGTAAATCCGATATAATATACAACCGGAGCTAGATCTGATATCAATACGGCGGCGGGAGACGCCACCAAATATTGATTCGAGGGCAGGGGGTGCACCGCCCCCGTTCAAGGTGACGTACACAATCGGCTCTTGCCATTCATAATACGGTGGAAGGAAACAAGGGAGAGGTGGAAAAATATAAGCCTGCTGGGGGCCAAGGTAACGATCTGGTTTACCTACCGGATGACATCGAATACTGTTGGCTATTTCGGGGTGTTGTTTACTTCGTTTGTGCCGATTAGTTGGATAGGAACTAATATATTGGGAAAAGTTCAAAGTGAGTGGATCTATTCTGCCCTCTACTGCACACTAATGAAAATGTGACGAAATGATTCATGTCCATTGCAGAGAAGACACAAGGTCAGCTTCATCAATCCACGAACAGATAGTACGCACTGTCCTGCGACAATCTCTAAGAATGAATGTAAGATACCTCGGGATTGTGGTGGGCACTGGGTTACTATTCATTGACCACCACAAGGAGGTGAGAAAGAGGATGAGTGAACTGGCAGGAAAACTGAGGAGGTGGACCGGAAAGAATGTTGGGCTCAGTACCTGCGGTACTGTACGGGGTGCAAGTATGGGGATACAGAGTGCATGGCAGCAGAGTGTAAAGGTGTGTGAGCGCAGCGCAGAGGCCGTTTCTGCTCGTCTCAAGTGGGGCGTACAGGACGACGTGGCTCAGTATAGCCGTGCTACATGTGGAAGCGAGATAAGATACTGGGAATGCAGTACGGGATAAGAAAGATTGAAGATAGAGTAAAAGGAGTTGATAGGATATTCCCATGGTGGGAAGCAGGGTGGGGGGTAAAGAATGACTGAGGTGGATGTGGATGCTGGGATAAGATTAGAAGAAGGAAGAGTACGTATGTGGAGTATGGAAGAGAGCGTTATGATAGTCAGTGATTTCACGGTGGCTATAGAAGGTATGAAAAGGGGGAGAACGAAGAATAAGAGGATAGTAATGATACAGAGAAAGATTAAGGAAAGGAGAGAAAGAGGAGCATTGACCTGTATAGTCTGACGGAAAGGGCATTCAGCAAACAACATGGGTAATCGGAAGGCGCAATAGGAAGCAACCAAAAGGTTGAATAGAGAGAACAGGACCTGGGAAGTGAGGAAGTTAGATAGGGAGAATGAAGAGCGAAAGGCAATGAAGGAATGCAACAAGGGCAATTGGCAAAGGGAATGGGAGAGTTGTACGACTGGCCGGCTGTTTTACAAGTTTTGTAAAACAGTCGGGCATGGATCGCTGGATCTGTCGAAGAAGGCTGTACAGTTGCTGACAGGGCACAGTAACTTTCCAGGATACCTGTCTAGGTTCAATCTGGTACCGGAAGTGTGGTGCCCCTGTGGTTACGGGGAACCAGAAATGGCAGATCACGTGATTGAGAGACGTATGGACGGGGAAAGACTGGGTGGCGTAAATGAAAGGAGCGAATGGAAAGAGAAGAAGGGGAGATACAACTGGGAAGATGAACTGGCGAAGAACGTGATGAGTAGCGAATGAGAGAGAAACAGAGGTCAGCTGGTCCTTACAGCTGAGCTAAAAATACATCAAAATAAGAATCTGGTCAGGCTATTCAGACAATAAAGGCGACTCAGATCTGGCAATTTGGGCGATGGGACAAATTAAAAGAGCAATGTATAGATATATTTTGAGCAGAAAGGTAGTTTTGTTGCTGTTTTATTTTTGTTATTAGTTTAAAAGTATTTGATAGTGTTTTCATGTTTATTTTTTATCATTTTGAAGGTATACGGTAGCAGAATAGATAAGTTAAATTGATATGAAATATATGTTGTTGGAAATGTAATTGATGTATTATATTTGGGAAATAAAGAAAAAGGGTCATATTCTCCGCTGATTCGTCGTTCCGCGTTGTCGACGTTCTACGTCGAGGACGAATGAGGGGGTGAGTTAGGAAGAGTAGGTATTCCTTTGACAGTGGTAGCGCTGGATAGAGGGAAGATGCTCAGTTGAAAGGCTTTCGGTCAAGGCAATGAAAGCAACAGCAATTTTCATATCCTGCGACAGTCCAGAACTCTTCTCTAGCCTAACAATTGTTTGCTAACGGGCTAAACGCTAAATGCCTTGAAGTGGGCTAAGCCTGGAATATTTTTGCAGTTCAGGTGGTGGTAGTTTGACAAAACCTAAAGCGATACCACTGACAGGTGCAGTCCGATCAGTGTCTTCCAGACCAATTTAGCAAGTAACGCAAACCAAATGCAATTCGTTAAGCTGTTGAGGACCGTGTTTTTGTCAGTTCAATATTAACTTGAACGTTGCTAGATGAGAGTTGAGTGCTTCGATGGTCGTTTGGCTGTCTGATATTTTTCTGTATCTACTACTATCATTAGTAGATACTACTGTATCTTCTAATGAGATAATGTGAGTGTTTTCTTTGTTGAGAGCATGTTTGGCTACAGCTGATTCGTCAGTTTGTCCGAGTCAACAATTAATCAGAGGGATAGGTAACTACAATTGTTTTCGTGGTTCCAATGTTGACCAATCCGCAGCTACAAAGAATCCGGTATACTCCGAGTGTTGTTAAAGGTTCTCTATGGTCCTTAGCTGATCTTAAACTGTATCTGATGATTTTTGTTGGCCTCATCAGTTTCACGTCGTGTTTCTCTAAGACTGTCCCAATCTGGTCTGTACATTTTTAACATAAAAAAGGAAAGGTTTTTTTTCGACCAGTAGCCTAGCTGGGTTTACTTTGACGTTCTCTCTCCTGTGTTGTATGTCCCGCTCGAATTTTCCTTCGCTGTACCCATTCCCTCAGAAGGCGTTTTTCAGGTGATTGAGTTCTTCGGGAAGACTCGTAGGTTTACAAATACGTCGTGCTCTCTCAACCAATGTTTTAATTACCCCTCGCTTTTGTTGTGGCTGGTGATAATAGTTTTTGTTCAGATACCTGTCTGTGTGTGTTGGTTTTTCATACACTCTGTGGCCCTTGTACCTCGTCTGTTTACAAGATAATCCGAAAAGGCTAGAGTCCCTTGGATTTCTCGTTCCATTGTAAATAAAATTTTTGGGTCGAGACATTTCAGATACGATAGAAATTAGTGTCTTTTCACCATGTTGCCATAACCACGAACGTCTCAGCAACATAACACATCGAAATTACGATTGTTGACTGTCTCGTAGCACCTCGGTAGCTACGGTGATACGAGAAAGCTATGGTGTTAGCGAAACGTGTCTAGAAATAAAAAATTTGAAAATTGTGTAATCATTATAATGGAAGTAATAAGTCAGTGCATTCATAAATTGTAATAGCGATACCAATTATTGTTTTGTTCATGAAACCTTCAAGTCTTTGAAAAATATTTACGTCATTTTCATATTTTTTGTGTTGCATTTTGTAAATAGATATCTTACTTATTTCCAATTATTTATATGAAATACTAATGAAATGGAAAATTTTATCAGAATTATTTCCAGAATGACTACGATATAATTCCTATTCAAAATATAATCTCTTTCAGCATTGACTTATTTTTCCGAAGTAAACTTTTCATGTATTTGAACTTACAATATATCTAACCAACAGGCACTGAATATCTAACGTCTGTTGAATTTTCGTGCATCTGTGGAATAATAGTCAATTTCACCTATGTAGGAATCCACTCTCTTAGATTCCTTTTTCCATCCGACATTTTCATCGACCTGCAACTTGCTGCTTCTCCACTTATTCCGGCAATTTTGCTCCTTCTGCCGTGGTCAAGACGACTTAGTGTCGACAATGCCGGTCCAGAAAATCGTAAAATGTATCGACCGAACTTCATAAGCTTCCCGTTATTGTTATTCTTTTCAACTTTTGTTCAATTTAAATCCAATACGCTATAAATATCGGGTGTTGCATGAACCGAATGTGCATTGGATGGGATTAAACAATAACCGTATTGCAGCAAGTCGAAATTTATGAATGTTACCATTTGTTTTTCACTTGTCCAGATAAATATTGGAGATGCATTGTGTTATGGCGGGGCTGTATATTGTTTCGTGAGAATTTTCACCGATGGGGCTGTTTATGGTCAAGACGAGATCGAGAAAATGGAACGGAAGGTCAGATACGTACCAGAACGATTGTTAAGTAAGATCGATAAGTTTTTGGATGATATTGAACATGAACGGATGCGTGTGATTACAATATATTTTGAAAAGTGTCATGGTTTGATCACTATTCATACATTTGCTTGTGTAGCCATTGATTTATCCAGTCGAATCTCGTCTTTAGATTCGTCAATTAAGTTGATATAATCATCTATTTCTGTTGACGGGTTTTTCAATTTGCTGGCCTTCTGTCCAGTCTCTGGGGTCATAGTCAGATATTGCTCCAAAGATAGTTGGAATTTAAGTCAGAGAGAAAACTCTTACTGTATTCGCTTCAATTCAGGGTTCCGGTGAACCTTTTTTTCTCATCAACTCTTTTTTTAGCAAGCAGCCGTACTTCACTGTTACACTTATTGCCATTGCTTGTTATTGCTATTTTCTGTACCTTGAAGTTTCGTAGGAAAATTTATATCCGTTTTTTTTGAGACAATTCATGCATTAGTTTAATTTTTTCTAGTTTTGACAAATATAGACCTCATCCATTCCACCTTTTAAAAACGAAGTGATCTGCGAAGTTTTTTCGTAATATGGATATTCTGCACAGTCAACTTTGATACTTACACTTTCTGAAGCAGTCGTATCCTGAAATGGTGTAAATATTTTTATAAGTATTTTATGTTATGGATTATCACCGTTGTATAATGTCTGTGCTTGAGGTCGATTTGCCTACTTCTACTTCACATTTTTTTTGTATTAAGAGATCGATGACTGTTATTCCGGTTATCACTCCCGGTGCTTCTATTGACAGCTATTCAGCAACTGGGTGTGAGCAGCACTCCTTTTTCCAATGTACGAGGTCATATAATATTTGGCCTCAGTCATAATAAGGCCGTTATCTTTCTCTATGCCAGTTATATTATTCCGTCACTTACCTGTCAAAACAAACTTCAATATATTTGATGCTTTCGTTCGCGTAGTCGGTATTCCACCTACTCTGATTCTAGATTTCTTTCTGTCTGGTTTGTTTTCTGTTGAAGCATTTTCTACCTCACCCTTCCATTGCTTCTCAGTCTTCATTTCGGTTTTTGGCATTCAAACATTTTATCTCTTCTTTTCCCGTTTTTTTCTTAAATAATTCAGAACTTATCGTTTTGTATATAGGACGTATGTATCTATAGTAACTCGATAATTTATGTAGATTGTTTGAATCTGATTGAATTTGTATGAAATTTTTTGCTCCACTTTATTTTTCTTTCCTTTCAGGATTCAAATTAGGATCGTATAACTTCGCTAGTTTCCTGTATTAGTTTGTGCAGGTCCTTTGCGGGTGTTTCTTACACTGTATGACATAGACTTATGATACAGTTCTGTTTCATCCTTTATATTCTCAAATGGTGTTTGGAAATTCGGAACATCGAATATACTTACAAAGATGAACTTTTTGACATGTTGAGAACATGCTCTCTCATTCTAAGATACGATAATACGCAATAAACTTCAAAATATATATCTAAGAGTATATAGCTGTTGCTTCCCATTCCATATGCATATAATGAGAGATTTTTCAACTTCCGGTTTTTCCGGAAATGTTGGCAACATTTGATTTTCAAATGAAACAGCCTGGTATTTCATTTTTTGAATATACATATCCAATCCAATCCAATGATACCCAATAGTTCATTTTTAATTCTAGAAATCACACGTATTTTCCAATTTCAGAGAAAGTAAGTCAGAAAGGTAGTTATGAAACCGAAAACTAAACTTTTGATGTTTCGATATTGGCAGTTACTGAATACGTTGTTGTTGATCTGATTGTTAATATTTTTCATTGCTCTACAGATTGAGAAATAAACAGTGTTTAGATAATGAACCATCAACAGTAGTTGTCAAAGAATTCAGAGAATGATTTTAATATCAAACTTTGATGTAATTTCCTTAAAAACCAGTATCTTCCAATACTTACGTCAAAATGTGCTTCATCAGTGTTCCGAACTTCGGAAAAATATCCAGCGAATAACTAACGACTATATTATAATAAAAATTGTAATTGTAAATAATTGAAACCCCGTTTCCAATTACATCTGTCACATCTGTGTGAAGAAAGGGGCATTTTTCGTTTACTTATAAAGAATAAAATTGCGAAAACTCATGAAATGACATAATAGTTAGTTTCTTGATACGTGTACCCAAAAAGTATATTTTTCAGAAGCTTCATTTCTTGTATTATGCGACAACAAAAACTAAAGGCCACCAAAGAAGAAGTTGGCTGATCTTATGAAGATTCCACTTTACCAATGTAAGATTAAACCCTTCACATAGGTTAGTTTAGATCCAAAGTGAGTGGTTCTATTCGATCCTCCACCGCAACCCGCAAGGCTTTATTGTGGCTCACACCCAGCTTCTTAACGAAACCGATTAATTTGTATGGTGAGTGGTCCTTTAGGTCAGATGGTAAGAGTACAGCTCTGCTGAACTCTAAAAACCCGATTCGGTCTCCAGCGGGGCAGGCAGAAAGTTTGTGCTCTGCTGTTTCATCGTTAATGAGGTAGTCGGATAGTCACAGTGCAAGATTCCCACCTTGATACCCGTGACAACCTTCCCATATGAGGGTATTTGCACGTCAGTTTCACCTGACGATGCCATAGATTCAATCGTGCAGGGCTTTTTCGCCTCTGATTTTGGTGAATCATCACTTGAGCGTAAACGTTTTCTGGCTGCACCACCAAACCTTTTTTTTTTTTTTTAGATTCAATTATTGGATCAGGAGTGGGAGAGTTGAGAAGCTCTCGCTCCTGATCTAAATTTACAGGGGTGTTAGCTGGAGTCGTATAAGCTCGACATCCATCTCCTCTGTAGGCTCAGCATCAGGAAAAATTTTTAACTTTTCTCTGTCCATAAAACTCCCACGACTAGCTATGGAAAGAAGTTCAATCACGGCAGAGCCCCGAATTACCGTGACAAGGCGATGCTACGACGAGAGGGCGCCCAGTATCTCGAAGGTTCCGTACAGACAGCTCATAGGCAGAGTGTCATTCATTCTCTCGGCACGGATACACACACCTTTGGATTAAGCCATCGTTGGGATATCATTTACGTAGGGAATAACAGAACCACAAGTGATACTGTCATTCCCGTATCCAGCAGGGCTTCGTGGAAGGTATCCGATGGCCGATTTGCTCAACCTCCACATCCCAAGCCAATGCACTCGCCATAAACAGCATGCACAGTGGTTCAGGCAGTGAAAGATGAACAAGAACAGCCAACCCACCTAAAAACTCCTGTTCGGAATAAAACAATACAGTCTACCTATATAAGTGTTTCTACTGCGAAGGTATCTGTTCTACAATCTCATTTTGAACAGGTGTATTTCTAAATAGACAATGAGTAGTCCTGTAATCATCCTGAGCCGGTCTCTCTTTCGAAGAAGCAGTTTCTCAGATGAACCTTCATGAAGGTATTTCCCTAAAGGGATTTTTTTGGTGCACTTCATATTAATTATTCTGGTGTCCATACAATTCGTTCAGGATCCATGAATGGAATTAATGAGCCGTGTCTAGCAGACAACTCAACTTTTCCTCAGTCCCTGATTCCTGAGTGTGTAGTTCTGTGCGTTTTCCAGTCTTAGTTGACTGACACTTGTCTCTATCATCATTTAGAGCTGGAATCAAGGATGTCTCCATTATGAAATTCTCATTGCTCATTGTTGTTACTCACAAACATACGATACTTCGCACATTGCCTCTTTTGTTGATTGTAGTTGCCACCTTTATTTTTGGTCACAAAACTACAGACTCATAAGTATATTACCATGATTTTAGCCATAATTGGATATGTCCATTACATCAGTGGAGTTTCATCCTCCATATTTTCTCCTGCAGACTACCAGTCACCATTTGTACAATCTTTGCCTTTATTTGTCTGCTCTTTATGTTGATTCCAGTCAATTTGAAATCTAGAATAACTTCCAGGAATTTAAAGTTCTCTGAGAGTTGTGGCACTCTTACGAATTAGCAAATAATAAAAGTATACAGTCATGCCATTCTTATTCTGTTAAACATTTGTTAAAATCTGTTTTTCTGTTAACCAACTGTCACCCTCCTATGAATAACAACTCTCAGAAGTCGAAACTTTTTAACGTGTGATACCTAACACGGATAGATAGAAAGTGAAAATCCATCGTCCGGCCATGCTGCTTGAACCACCGATTCACACAGCAGTCGAATGAGTCAGAGGAGTGAACCACCCACGTCAACTCACCAATCTACAGTCCTACCTACCGTCTTTACAAAATATGATTAATTTTTAGTAGTTCAGCGGGTCCCACATTCTCCTTACATAATTGATATTGTCTTCTTCGATTTTAACAAAATGATTTTCTCTCACGACGTCCTAGTTCGATTTCCTCTTTATTCTTCCACTACATTTCTTCCACCAATAACCCTACAAGCATCGGGGTAAAGTGTCTCATAATGTTTTTTATTAATCAAACACGGGCGTACAAGCTAATCAATGGCTCATGAATATGTATCCAAGACATCACGGCAAGTGATATTTGCTGGTGAGGCAGCAGTTTTACAAACTTATACCGACACGACGAATTTACATTTCCTCGTGAATTCAGATTGAGTTTATGAAACGCTGTACTGTTTTCAGGCGAAATTTCATTAAGTTAACCGGGCATTACGTTCAACAAGAGCCGCCAGATAAAGAACATAAATGAAAGTATAAGCGTCATCTGGATTAAAAACTTCATTCACGAGGATTTTCTTAAGAGCGTACTCGGTTTTTATTAATAGAAAAAGGAAATCTTTGTTCGAACCATCATCAAAATGAATGGGGCGCTTAAGAGGTTATGACCTTTCGAACAAACGGTTCGGAAGCGGGTTAAATTCAATGGGGGCATACTTTTATCTTACTGATATGGGGGTAGATGAGGCGAATAGGTGTCTCAGATAATCCATCTGAGGTAAGTGTTGAAACTGCTGAAACGTGGTAGTTTTACAGGATAAGAAATATATCTAGTGGAGATTTTTCTCTTTTGTTGTATTGGTATTGCGATAGTTTTGAAGGATATAAAAATGCACCAACCATTGACCAATTTACGTCTATTTATAATGAACTGCCGGTTGAGAACTTCAGTACAATCTCTTCCGTATTCATTTGAAACTAAGTTTCCACTCTTTTTCCAAGAGGAGCAAAAAATTCTAGAAACTAACATACCTTAAATTAGTATATACTCTTCAGTGAACAAAGTTTGGCAAATAAATCGCGTATAAATACCCAGCATTTCAGAGTTTCGAACAGCCAACGAGTCAACAAGTCGACAACCAAGGAATGAACAAGTCAATGATAATATCAGATGTTTGTCTAGAGGAGAGTTCAGCCAAATTTTCAGCAGTGGACCTGTATAACAATCTGAAGTTTGAAGCCTATATGAGAAATTTCGAAAAGAAATTGGCATCTATACATTATGTTTCAATAACTTCTTTGATCAATTACCCAAACACCAAACTAATATTTTTGCACTCGACGCGCGTTTCGCCAACAAAGTTAGCTTCCTCAGGAGAAGAAAATTGGTCTCTCCAATTTCCAATATGTCTGTTAATAAAGAAAATACAGGCAAAAAAATTATTTGTGATTTTTTGGTTTTTCCTGTGTATCTCCAGAACCAAAAGAGCTATATTTGATTTTTTCACATCATTGATATATACCTATATCCTATAGGATATCCTATAGGATATAGGTATATCCTATAGGATATACCTCATTTACATTCAGCCGTTCTGAAGTAAACCAGTCTTATGCTTTGGATATTGTTCTGACCTTAGTATTCTTTGAAGTTTTCCTCGGAATTTGTAAAAGTCGTATCGTCAGCTTTGAGTAGTAGGTAGCTATGTGCTTAGGAATATTTGATATCGTTTATGTAAATTAAGAACAATAGTGGACCTAGAACTGAGCCTTGGAATACACTGTGCCTGTTGATTCTTTCTTCTGAGAGAGTGCCACCGCAAGATGTTACTTATCTTTTATTTTCCAGATGATATGGAATATGTTCCGATTTGATTCTATTGATGCCATAGAATTCAAGTTTTTTCAGTAGGGTTTCATGTGATATACAGTCAAAGGTCTTTGTCATGTGACTGAAAGTAGATCCCACAATTTTATCACTTTCAAAGCCTGCTATTATAGTTTCACATAGATCGTTGACTGCTAATGCGGTTGATTCGCCAATTCTGAAGTCGATTTTATCATTTATCAACAAGCTATTTCTCTCAAAAAAATCATGTAGCTGATTTTTCAGTAAGAATTCAAATATCTTGGATTGAACCGCAATAGGTTTGTAATTCTGAATGTCCATTTCATTCCCTTTTTTGAAGACAGGTATGATTTCAACAAGCTTGAATATAGTGGGATATACTCCTTTTCTAAAGTTTTCATTATACAGTTTCGTTAGAGAAATGATTAATGCATCTTTCAGCTCCTTGATTAGATTAATGTTCATATCATAGATATCCTCACTATGTTTTGATTTCAATTCTTGTATTGTATCCCTAACCTCTATGCATGTGACCTCTCTGAAAGAGAAAGTAAGATTGAGATTTGGTGCGTTTTTTAAATATTGTTCAAATGTTTATTGTGGTTCACCTAAGTCATTCAGAATATTGTTGGCCACATCAGAAAACAATTATTAAATTCGTTTGGAGTAATATTTATTATTTCTCTATCAGCTATTCTAGTTCTTTTTGTGTTGATGAATTTCCAAAAGGTTTTTGCTATATTGTCTGATTGGTCAATGAAATCAGTGTGCTCCTTGCGTTTTGCCTCATCAATAACTTGCCTGTACTTGTATTTGTGGGTTTTGATTTTCAGTGCGAGTTCATCACTGTTGAAAGCAGCATATAAGTCGCTGAGTCTATACATCTCATCCCTCATTTGTTTTATATCATCAGTAAACCACTTGATTGAAGTTGAATTTTTCTTTCTGGTTTTTTCATTTTCACCTCGGGAAAAATATTTCCATATATTCAAGAAGTATTCCATTGTGTATGTTCCATTTATCATTAATATTGATTTTCTTATCAGTCAGTGGGCTATGCTTGAAGTCAGGCAGTAAACAAATCTAAAGAAATCAAATTTAAACGTTCAAGCTTGTGTCGGACGATGCACTGCACTGACGCCTGCGGATATAATCCAACACCGTTCGTAGTACTATCCAGTGGAGTAGTTGCTTTGTGATAGGCGTCAGTCCATTCAAACTACTGTATAGGTATATCCAAGTTGGACTTGAACGTTTTAAGTTCATTTCTTCAGATTGATATTGATATCTGAGGCTATGGAGTCATAATTGTGATTTTCTAGCAGTTTATAGATTATGAGTGTTGCCATGTTTGTTAAAAGTCTGTGTAAATCTCTCATTTACTGCTTTGTTTTCCAATAGGTGTAGTAAATTGATTTTTCATGTCAATAGCCCTATGATCAGATAGTGAGGGACCATATACGCTGCTTTCAGTATTCAGCTCCTCATGGAAGGTAATGAAAAGGCAAGATTTGTTAAAACTGCATACACGTGACTGATGAATCAGAAAAAGAATCGTATTTCGTGTAAAAAAATTTATTTGTAAATTGCAAAGCGCTTTCGGCTGTTACGCCATCATCTGTGCGATACCTGCAAGTAAGTAATATTCAGTGATATCTTTTAAGGTAACTAAATATTTACTCAAATTATTTGAACTATTGAAGGAAATTTTAGCACCTTTTAATTTATTGCTAATTAGACTAGATACTTTATGTGAAATATATTCTTTTAAAAAAGGTACATTTAGTTTACTCAAAAGATAAAATCAATAAGTTATCAAAAAGTGGAATCTACAAACTCAATTGCAATGATTGTGAGGCCTTATACATCGGAAGAACTTGTAGACCTTTGAAAGTCCGAATAAATGAATACCTGAATAAACCAGACAAATAAGCTTCTGGTCAACATATCAAATTCAATAAACAATTTCAGCTCCAATCTTAATTCACATATTCTAAAAGAAGTCAGTTCAAAAAATTTCAATAGGTTGGATTTTCTAGGAGATTTACAAATAGACAAAGAATTACACAACAATCCCCTTTGCCTGAATACGCAAGTACAATTAAATAGATCATACATTCCTTTACACAGACGATTAATTTAATCATTTCAAAAATCAATATTTCTCAGAATCCCAATTGAATGATTCTTTACCCACTTTGAGAAAATAACGTACTGTGGTCACTAAACATATCATTTGTTAAACCATATATGTTCTATGATAGTTGAAGACTTTATGTAAATGACAAATTTTCACAACCTTTTCCTCCTCGTTCTCTGCACCTCAGAGATGGTTTTCTTTAAAAATTTTTTTTTGAATATTCAAACAAAAATATTTACTTTTTGGGCAAATGTTTACTTATTGTGATGTTCATGTTCATGTCCACTCAGAGTGGTTTTTACTGAATTTGTTGTACTTTTAGACAGCAGGATCTTCTTGTCTTTACTTGACGAGTAAGTAATTCTACAAAATTAAAAGAATTTAAAGTTCGATCTGAAATTAAAATAAATATCATTGAATATTATTTACTTGCAGGTATCGCACTGATGATGGCGTAACAGCCGAACGCGCTTT
>WOGP01001570.1:0-18691 GCA_015342065.1 Leptinotarsa undecemlineata | reverse complement strand
AAAAACCAATTTTAAAATAGTTTTTTATACTTAAACGTTAAATGTAACATATTTTCTATGTATTATATATATTTCGATGAATAAATATTATTATTATATTATGATAATTCAAATAACAGTAACCTGTGAGAAGACCTGTTAGACATCGTAGTTCATCCCTAGTGTAGTCCAACAACTGTGGAGTAAGCTAATCCTGGAAGATTCTGCCAGAGGTATATAAATCTTTTTGCCATCCAGGTGTTCTATCTCTGTTTGGCAAAGCCTAAAGCGATGCCAATAACAGGTTCTGATCCGATGAAGTTGCTTGCAGCACCCTCCTTTGCAAGCGAGTCACCAGCCTCATTGCCTTCTAGGCCAGTATGGCCAGGAATCCAGACCAGAGACAATCTGTTGAGTCTTCCTATCAAGGAAACTTGTTTTTGGTAATTTGCTACCAATTTAGGCGTTGCTCTGTAGGAGCCATGAGCTTTCAACACCGCTTGACTGTCCGAGAATATTTTTATTGACTTGTGTATGAGGTTGGATTTTTCCAATCTCTCCGCATACAATTCAATAGCGTAAATTTTTGCTTAAAATACAGTCGCATAGGTTCCTAGGCAGGTTAATATATCTGTCCTGGGTCTGCGACCGAAAACACCTGCACCAGAATCGGAAGGTGTTTTAGTTCCATCTGTGAACCGACAACTATCTGGTCTTAATGTTTCCTGTGTTAGTGACTTCGTTGGGGGAATGTTATTAACGCTGAGATGATTTCCGTCGTTGCTAGCTCCGTTGTTTGTACTCACATCTATGATGGAAGGTACAATGGGAGAGTTCGTAAAATTGATCAAGTCTAGTAACGATGGGATTTCAAAATATGATGAGGGAAACAGAAACAAATCAAAACAGAACAGAACAGAAACATGACAGAAACAGAACAGACACAGAACAGAAACAAAACAGAAACAGAACAGAAACAAAACAGAAACAGAACATACAGGACAGTTGTCAATGTATGCGCGGGTTTCGATATCTTGACCAATAATAAGTTTCTCTTATTCGTTTTTCGTTTCGACTATGCCTCTATGGTTTGTTTTGCCTTCGTAATATTTTTGTATTGTTATTTCTTGGTCGTTAGTTCGAGTAACGTCTTTTAGCACTTTTGTACATCTAAGGAATTTTCAAAAGGGTGTTTTGAATGTATTTTTTATTATTTCACAAAATCGGGGTATCTTTTCTCTTATCGCCCACATTCGTCTTCGCTCGTCTATGTTCGCCTACATTTGTCTATGTTCGCCTAAGCTCATCCATGTTCGCATATATTCGTCTGTTAGATGTACAAAAGTGCTGAAAGACGTTACTCGGACTAACGAGCAACAATTAACAATACTGAAATATCACGAAGGCAAAACAAATCATAGAGGCATAGTCGAACTGAACAGAACAGAAACATGATAGAAACAGAACAGAAACAAAAGAGAACAGAAACAAAACAGAAACAGAATATACAAGACAGTAGTTAATGTATGCGCGGGTCTCGATATCTAATTTTGGTTAATAATAAGTTTCTCTTATTCGTTTTCCCGTTTCGACCATGCCTCCATGGTGGTACAATGGGAGAGTCCGTAAAATTGTCACGTCTAGTAACGATGGGATTTCGAAATATGATGAGGGGAACAGAAACAAAACAGAAATAAAACAGAACAGAAACAGAATAGAAACAGAACAGAAACAGTTTTGCATTCGTGATATTTTTGTATTGTTAATTGTTGGTCAGTCCGAGTAACGTCTTTCAGCACTTTTGTACATCTCGTACACGCTCGTATGTGATAGTCCACGCTCGTCTGTGATAGTCCACGCTCGTCCATGTTTGCCTACACTCGTATATTTTCGCCAACGTTCGGTCACGCTCGTCTACGTTCGCATACATTCGTATATGTTCGGCCACGCTCGTCTATGTTCGGCCACACTCGTCTGTTCGCCTACGCTTGTCTACGTTCGCGTACACCCGTTTATCTGTTTCGTTTCTGTTCTGTTTCTGTTTTGAGTGTTTTGTTTCTTTTCTGTTCTGTTTCTGTTCTTTTCTGTTCTATTCTGTTCTGTTCTGTTTCTGTTCTGTTCCTGTTCTGCCTGTTTCTGTTGTTGTTTTGCTTATGTCCTGTTTCTGTTTTGTTTTAATTATGTTAGATGTACAACAAAAGTTATAAAAGCGAATAAAAGAACCTTATTATTGGCCAAAATTAGATATCGACAACAACTGTATGTTCTATTTTTGTTTTTTTTTTCTGTTCTGTTTCTGTTTTGTTTCTGTTCTGTTTCTGTTCTGTTTCTTTTCTGTTCTGTTTCTGTTTGGTTTCTGTTCCCCTCATCATATTTTGAAATCCCATGTGGCCAAACATAGACGAATATGGGCGAACATAGAAGAGCGTTGGCGAGCGAAGACGAATTTGAGCGAATATGGACAAGTCTGGACGAATGTGGGCGAACATTAACGGGTGTACGTAAACATAGACGAGCGTAGGCGAACATTGACGAGCGTATACGAGCGCCGAACATAGACGAATGTATGCGAACATGGACAAATGTAGGCGAACATAAACGAGCGAAGACGAATGTGGCCGAACATATAGGAGTGTAGGCAAACATAGACGAGCTTGTACTATCATAGACGAGCGTGTACGAGCGTAGGCGAGTGTGGACGGGCGAAGACAAATGTCTTCTGTTTCTGTTCTCTTACTGTTCTATTCTGTCTCTGTTCTGTTCTGTTTTGTTTCTGTACCCCTCATCATTTTTTGAAATCCCATTGTTACTAGAGTAGACTCTCCCATTGTACCTCCCATCATAGATGTGGAGTACAAACAATGGAGCTAGCAACGACGGCAATCATCTCAGCAGTAATAACATTTCCCGAATGAAGTCACTAACACAGGTTTTAGAAATAAAAAGAGAATATTTGTTCAGTTATCATTGCAAAATTGCAGAATCGAAACAGAACAGAAGAGAAATAGAACAGAAGAGAAACAGAACAGAAACAGGACAGACACAGAACAGAGCAGAAGCAAAACATAAACAAAACAGAATAGAAACAAATCAGAAACAGAACAGAAACAAAACAGAAACGAGTGTGGGAACGAGTATAGGCGAATGTGGGCGAACATAGATGAGCGTAGCCAAACATAGACGAGCATGGGCGAGCGAAGACTAATGTGGGCGAACATGGACGAGTGTAGGTAAAAATAGACGAAGGTAGAAGATGTAAATAGAGTAGATGAACTTGGACGAGAGTAGACGATCGTATGCGAACATACGAGCGAAGACAAATGTGACCGAATATAGACGAATGTGAGCGAACATAGAAGAGCGTCGGCGAGCGAAGACGAATGTGAGCGAACATGGACGAGTGTGGACGAATGTGGGCGAACATAGACATGCGAGAACGAACGTTGGCGAACATATACGAGTGTAGGCAAACATGGACGAGCGTGGACTATCATAGACGAGCGTGGACTATCATAGACGAGCGTAGGCGAGTGTGGACGGGCGAAGACAAATGTCTTGTGTTTCTGTTCTCTTTCTGTTCTGTTTCTGTTTCCCCGTTAGATGTACAAAAGTGCTGAAAGACGTTACTCGGACAGACGACCAATAATTAACAATACAAAAATATCACGAAGGCAAAACAAACCATAGGCATAGGCATAGTCGAACCGAACAGAAACAGAACAGAAACAGAACAAAAACAGAAACAAAACAGAACAGAACAGAAACACTACATACAGGACATAAGCAAAACAAAAACAGAAACAAAACAGAAACAGAACAGAACAAAAACCGAACTAGAACAGAACAAAAACCGAACTAAAACAGAACAGAAACAGTCCTGTATGTTCTGTTCTGTTTTGTTTCTGTTTTGTTCCTGTTATGTTTTGTTCCTGTTTTGTTTTGTTTCTGTTCTGTTCTGTCAGTTTCTGTTGTTGTTTCTGTTTTCGGTTTGCTTATGTTTTATTTCTGTTTTGTTTTTGTTTTGTTTATGTCAGATGTACAAAAGTTATAAAAAACGTTACTTGGACTGACCAACAATTAACAATACAAAAATATCACGAAGACAAAACAAACCATAGAGGCATACTCGAAACGGAAAAACGAATAAGAGAAACTTATTGTTGGCCAAAATTAGATATCGACAACAACTGTCCTGTATGATCTATTTCTGTTCTGTTTCTGTTTTATTTCTGTTCTGTTTCTGTTTTATTTCTGTTCTGTTTCTGTTTTATTTCTGTTCTGTTTCTGTTCATCTCAACCTTTGTTTTTGATTTCAATAATTTTCTTGAAACAAAAAAAGCATTTAATAACCTAGGTGTCATTTTACACCTATTGATTCAAATATTAACAGATCTAGAAAATGCAATAATTTTTGCAAAATTACATACTACGTACCCTTGCGTTTTGAAAATAAAAGAGCTCGAAACAATGATAATCAGAACATTATTCTTCTGAAAATTTGTTATTTGGATTAGTCCCACTAAATACATCTCGATATTATGATATCATCGATATAGGTATACATATCAAAGAAATAATAAAATCGTTTTCATCATCAAACTCCCTTTGGTACTTCCATATATATTTATCCTTTACCATCTATACTTGATTCCTACCTTGAATGGAACCACCATTATCCCACCTTCACCCTATCTGATAACGGATGAGATGTATTTTCAATATTCCACAATGCCCTGCCTGCCCTGCCCTGTCCATTACTATCCTTGGAACAACCTTCTGCCGGGATCCACCACGAGCGATTGTATCTTCCAAATACAGAGCATCGACAGTAACCCACTTAACTGCGAGCTGATACCAATCCAACAGGAATCAAACATTATCGAACAAGTAGATGATCCCCACTATATTGGCATCTTCAAGAATGCCACCTGTATTCAGACTATTTGTGGAACAACAGACACGTATTAACGGCTACATTCATCAATTTGAGGTAAATTTTACACATTGAGTTGTTAATAGATATCAATTCTTTAATTGAACGCTATTAACCACTAACAAATGTAATAAGGTTAATTATTTACTTCTGATTGTTTGTTTACTGACTGCCAAAGATTCCAGAGAGTTTTATTTTTGTCTGATTTTGTGTTCTTGTCAATGTCGAGCATTGGCGAACGTGGGCGAGCGACGGCGGATGAGGGTACGTGAACGAAAGCGAATGAGTGTGGGTGAACGAAAGCAAATGAGGGCAAGTGTAGAGGAGCGATGGCGAGCAAAGACGATCAAAGGCGAGCACATGCGAGTGTTAGGGTGCGTGGGCAGGCAAAGACGAATGAGCAGGAGCGGAGGCAAGCGTAGGTAAGCATAGGCAAGTGGAGGCGAACGACGGCGAGCGGTGGCAAGAGAAGGAAAGTGAGGGCAAGAGAAGGAAAGTGAGGGCAAGCGAAGGCGAGTGACGGTGGGTGAACGAAGGCGAATGAGAGCGAGCGAAGGTGAGCGAGAACGAACACATGTGATCGGAGTGGAGCGTGGGCGAGCATATGCAAGCGAAGGCGAATGGCGGCGAGCATGGGCGAGTGGAGGCGAGAGAAGGAAAAAAGGCGAGCAGAATGGTCTGTGGACAACGGTGGGCAAGTACAGGTGAGCGTGGGCGAATGAGAGCGAGCATAGGTGAGCGTGAACGAGCGGAAGCGAGCGTGGGAAAACAGGGGCGAGCGTCACCAGCAAAGGCGAATAAAGGTGAGCAGAGTCGCCTGATCGCTGAGCGTGATCGAGCAAAAACGAATGAGGGCGAACTTGGGCGAACATGGGCTAGCGGGGGCGAGCGTGGGCGAATGAGAACGATCATACGCGAACATGGAAGAGCGTGGGCGAGCGAAGACGAGAGTAGGCGGGTAAAGACGAGCGAAAGCGAACCTGGACGAGTGAAGGTGAGCGAAGGCGAACATGGACAAGCGGAGGCGAGCGAATACGAGCGAAGACAAACATGGGCGAGCAAAGACGATCATGGATGAGCGAATGCGAGCGTTGATTAGTGTGGACGAGCGGAGGCGAATAAATGCGAGTGCAGGCGAACTTAGACTAGCGAAGACGAGAGTAGATAACATGAATTTTCTTTTACAAAAAGTTGAAGAACAACAGAATACAACAGAATCAGCGCATAGTTATCTAGGGTTAGAGTTATAGGATTCTAGGGTATCCAAAAAAAAACAAATAAATTATTAATAGAATCACAGATTTATTTTACAAACAGTTCCATTACAATAAATTAAAATAAACAAAGGCAGTGTGAACTGTAAATGCATCAGTCCATTTTTTTCCTAAGTTCCTAAGAGCGAAGACGAATGTGAGCAAATATGGACGAGTGTGGGCGAACATAGACGAGCGTGAACGAACGGACATATACGAGTGTAGGCAACTATGGACGAGCGCGGACTATCAAAGACGAGCGTGTACGAGCGTAGGCGTTCACATTCGTCCATGTTCGCTCACATTCGTCTTCGCTTGCCAACGCTCTTGTATGTTCGCATACATTCGTCTATGTTTGGCCACGCTCGTCCATGTTCGCATACATTCGTCTATGTTCGCCCACACTCGTCCATATTTGCTCACATTCGTCTTCGCTCGTCGACGCCCTTCTATGTTCGCCCACATTCGCCTAAGCTCGTCTATGTTCGGCCACATTCGTCTTCGCTCGTCTATGTTCGCCTACATTTGTCTATGTTCGTCTAAGCTCATCCATGTTCGCATACATTCGTATATGTTCGGCCACGCTCGTATATGTTCGGCCACGCTCGTATATGTTCGGCCACGCTCGTATATGTTCGGCCACACTCGTCTATGTTTGCCTACGCTCGTCTATGTTCGCCTACGCTTGTCTACGTTCGCGTACACCCGTTTATCACGGGAGAGGAACTTATTATTGGCAAAAATTTCATATCGATATACCTGCGCATACTTTCTGTTCTGTTTCCGTTTCTTTTCTGTGCTGTTTCTGTTCTGTTTCTTTTCTGTGTGGGCGAACATTAACGGGTGTACGTAAACATAGACGAGCGTAGACGAGCACCGAACATAGACGAATGTATGCGAACATGGAGGAGCTTAGGCGAACATAGACAAATGTTGGCGAACATAGACGAGCGAAGACGAATGTGGCCAAACATATACGAGTGTAGGCAAACATGGACGAGCGTGGAGTATCATGTATGAGTATAGGCGAGTGTGGAGGGGCGAAGACAAATGCCTTGTGTTTCTGTTCTCTTTCTGTTCTGTTTCTGTTTCCCCGTTAGATGTACAAAAGTGCTGAAAGACGTTACTCGGACAGACGACCAATAATTAACAATACAAAAATATCACGAAGGCAAAACAAACCATAGGCATAGGCATAGTCGAACCGAACAGAAACAGAACAGAAACAGAACAAAAACAGAAACAAAACAGAACAGAACAGAAACACTACATACAGGACATAAGCAAAACAAAAACAGAAACAAAACAGAAACAGAACAGAACAAAAACCGAACTAGAACAGAACAAAAACCGAACTAAAACAGAACAGAAACAGTCCTGTATGTTCTGTTCTGTTTTGTTTCTGTTTTGTTCCTGTTATGTTTTGTTCCTGTTTTGTTTTGTTTCTGTTCTGTTCTGTCAGTTTCTGTTGTTGTTTCTGTTTTCGGTTTGCTTATGTTTTATTTCTGTTTTGTTTTTGTTTTGTTTATGTCAGATGTACAAAAGTTATAAAAAACGTTACTTGGACTGACCAACAATTAACAATACAAAAATATCACGAAGACAAAACAAACCATAGAGGCATACTCGAAACGGAAAAACGAATAAGAGAAACTTATTGTTGGCCAAAATTAGATATCGACAACAACTGTCCTGTATGATCTATTTCTGTTCTGTTTCTGTTTTATTTCTGTTCTGTTTCTGTTTTATTTCTGTTCTGTTTCTGTTTTATTTCTGTTCTGTTTCTGTTCATCTCAACCTTTGTTTTTGATTTCAATAATTTTCTTGAAACAAAAAAAGCATTTAATAACCTAGGTGTCATTTTACACCTATTGATTCAAATATTAACAGATCTAGAAAATGCAATAATTTTTGCAAAATTACATACTACGTACCCTTGCGTTTTGAAAATAAAAGAGCTCGAAACAATGATAATCAGAACATTATTCTTCTGAAAATTTGTTATTTGGATTAGTCCCACTAAATACATCTCGATATTATGATATCATCGATATAGGTATACATATCAAAGAAATAATAAAATCGTTTTCATCATCAAACTCCCTTTGGTACTTCCATATATATTTATCCTTTACCATCTATACTTGATTCCTACCTTGAATGGAACCACCATTATCCCACCTTCACCCTATCTGATAACGGATGAGATGTATTTTCAATATTCCACAATGCCCTGCCTGCCCTGCCCTGTCCATTACTATCCTTGGAACAACCTTCTGCCGGGATCCACCACGAGCGATTGTATCTTCCAAATACAGAGCATCGACAGTAACCCACTTAACTGCGAGCTGATACCAATCCAACAGGAATCAAACATTATCGAACAAGTAGATGATCCCCACTATATTGGCATCTTCAAGAATGCCACCTGTATTCAGACTATTTGTGGAACAACAGACACGTATTAACGGCTACATTCATCAATTTGAGGTAAATTTTACACATTGAGTTGTTAATAGATATCAATTCTTTAATTGAACGCTATTAACCACTAACAAATGTAATAAGGTTAATTATTTACTTCTGATTGTTTGTTTACTGACTGCCAAAGATTCCAGAGAGTTTTATTTTTGTCTGATTTTGTGTTCTTGTCAATGTCGAGCATTGGCGAACGTGGGCGAGCGACGGCGGATGAGGGTACGTGAACGAAAGCGAATGAGTGTGGGTGAACGAAAGCAAATGAGGGCAAGTGTAGAGGAGCGATGGCGAGCAAAGACGATCAAAGGCGAGCACATGCGAGTGTTAGGGTGCGTGGGCAGGCAAAGACGAATGAGCAGGAGCGGAGGCAAGCGTAGGTAAGCATAGGCAAGTGGAGGCGAACGACGGCGAGCGGTGGCAAGAGAAGGAAAGTGAGGGCAAGAGAAGGAAAGTGAGGGCAAGCGAAGGCGAGTGACGGTGGGTGAACGAAGGCGAATGAGAGCGAGCGAAGGTGAGCGAGAACGAACACATGTGATCGGAGTGGAGCGTGGGCGAGCATATGCAAGCGAAGGCGAATGGCGGCGAGCATGGGCGAGTGGAGGCGAGAGAAGGAAAAAAGGCGAGCAGAATGGTCTGTGGACAACGGTGGGCAAGTACAGGTGAGCGTGGGCGAATGAGAGCGAGCATAGGTGAGCGTGAACGAGCGGAAGCGAGCGTGGGAAAACAGGGGCGAGCGTCACCAGCAAAGGCGAATAAAGGTGAGCAGAGTCGCCTGATCGCTGAGCGTGATCGAGCAAAAACGAATGAGGGCGAACTTGGGCGAACATGGGCTAGCGGGGGCGAGCGTGGGCGAATGAGAACGATCATACGCGAACATGGAAGAGCGTGGGCGAGCGAAGACGAGAGTAGGCGGGTAAAGACGAGCGAAAGCGAACCTGGACGAGTGAAGGTGAGCGAAGGCGAACATGGACAAGCGGAGGCGAGCGAATACGAGCGAAGACAAACATGGGCGAGCAAAGACGATCATGGATGAGCGAATGCGAGCGTTGATTAGTGTGGACGAGCGGAGGCGAATAAATGCGAGTGCAGGCGAACTTAGACTAGCGAAGACGAGAGTAGATAACATGAATTTTCTTTTACAAAAAGTTGAAGAACAACAGAATACAACAGAATCAGCGCATAGTTATCTAGGGTTAGAGTTATAGGATTCTAGGGTATCCAAAAAAAAACAAATAAATTATTAATAGAATCACAGATTTATTTTACAAACAGTTCCATTACAATAAATTAAAATAAACAAAGGCAGTGTGAACTGTAAATGCATCAGTCCATTTTTTTCCTAAGTTCTTAAATGGTAGAAAACTAAGAGATAACTAAATATACTACAAATACAATTTCTGGTAGTAAAAAGTTGTTTCCAGTCATGAAGAGTATCTACACTGGATTAATTAAAATTTGTAGTGGTACAAAATATTTCATCACATAATTGACCATTTTAGTTTTAAAAATATTCACATCAAAAGTGAAATTTAAGTTTAGATCTATAAATTTATTTTATTTACATAAATTCCATATGAAACAGTTTAGAATTAACTAATTTGGATATAGAATTATTCCAACAAATTTTTTGTTAAAGGTTAATCTTGAGCAGCTGAACTTTTTAAATCAAAATATATAAAAAACAATATATTTTTAACAGTTTTCATAACAAATTTAATACAATAAAGTTTATGTTAATTTTTTAGCATATAATTAACGATTTATTCTAGTACTGCCTTAATTACAATTTTTTTTCAGTTTCGTAAACGGACGTTTTTTAAAACAATTGGTATACGATTTTGTTCATAAAAATATATTTTCAACTACTCATCAGTTTGAAATGAAAAAAGCACTTTAAGTAAATGAAATGGTTGTTATCCATTGTAAAGAATGAATTATGTGAAATATTTTGTCTTCACCATATAACATTATTTCAGCTTATGTTGGAACACAATTTTTTACTTTACAAATTACAGGAAACTAAGAAAATAAGATTAAGCGGCTTAGAAGTAAAAATGTCCATCAAGTTGAAATAATCACAAAGTTACTAGTTGGTGTTCTTTATTCACCAAAATAGTCACAAATATCTTTTGACTCCGTAAACTGATCCCTATCAGAGAGAAACTTCAAAAATGAATCAATCTCAACAATCGTGAAGCTTTTATTAGCAAAATGTCACTTTGCTGTAGTCTTATATCTCATAAGTTTGTTTCATTCAAAAGATAATTATTTATGAAATTGAAAACATTCATTTTCTGAATTGTTAGATGGCCAAATAATATTATGAAACAAAGAATATTCGTTTGTTTCATGTCGTTTTGGCGTTATCTTGGAAATTTGGTTGTTGCAAAGGTTTTTATTTTTTTTTTCAGTATGTATCTATGTCTGATGATTTTTAACGACGAAGAAACTACTTTTCGAAAAAATTGATCCCAGTAACGAAACAACCTCTCTTCAGAGGATCACTAAACTATTTAACCAAAGAATATAGGCTTTCATGGCCAAAGTCAATGAAGCAATGGACGTATTGTACTACAGGGGTTGGGATAGATTTCAAACAGAAAGAATGGTGAATTAACATAAGTACAGTCTGACTACTTGGACTTAACAGTACACGATTAGGGCCTATTAATTGAACCAATAGGAATAAACCCACATCCAGTAACGATAAAATAAAACTGGGGACACAAATCCTGAACAATATAAAGCTTGTTCTTTGAGGTCAACTAGAGTACTGAATCAATAGATGTAGACGAAACTCAAGTATAGAATCCTACAAACCATAGCAAACAACTCAGATATTAGCTTTGACAAAATTTAATAGAAAATGAAGACATTCTCAGTTTCAAAATTTGAAACTTCTTTATTTCTGTTTCAAACATCATCATTGGAAATTTGAAGTAATATTTAATTGAAGTGAAATGTATGAGTGTATATGTTCAAAATTTGAAGCATGAAAACAGCTTGTTTGAATACTTATGTCTGGAATTAAAAATGCTGTTATAACCCTAAAATTTTAATATTGAAAATGTCCTGATTTTTTTGTTGAAACCCCATTTTTCAATGAGGACATATCATTAAATATATATTCCGATGAGGAATCAGTTCAGTAGACAAAAAATGAAATGAACACTTCAACACCAACCGTTCATTATGTTTATGGAGTGCTCAGATGCATAATTACATCTGCAATATTGAGTGTAGGTGAAGTTACTATTAGATAAAGTGAAATTCGCTAATTTATACACACAAAAAGCAAAAAGCCTCAGAAGTTGTATACAGAGTGTTCAAGATACAAAACAGTACTTTCTGAAGGGATCCACTTCATTGTTTTAGCGTACAAAAATTTTTGAATGTTTTTAACAATTCTGATTTCAACATACCAAAATGTTACAGAGTGACATATCCCAAAATGAAGTTGAACTCTTCTGAAAGATTTTGTACTAATAGAACATACATTGTCCCAAAATTAAATTTGAAAGAAAAAAAATAAAATGAAATTCTAGTGAACCTTGAACTTGTCTCAATTTGGCACTGTTATCAAGATAGGGCAACTTGAATAGGACAGAAAAAATTATCGTCAAAGGTGATACGCACTTACATAAGAAATATATTTAGCATCTTGATTCATCTACGGTGAAGAAGTCGCTTGTTAAAAATGACTTATACAGGGTATGTGTAATAGTACGTAGAAAAATACCCAAATTGGAAAAGCACATACTCTTCTCACAGATCGAGCAAAGAAGCTGATGATAGTGTCTTCAGGGAAATGGTTCGAAGAGATGAAAAAATCATGACTTACTAAAACCTGCAAAATATTAAGTAGAAGCAAAAAAATATATGTTTTTTATGATTTGTCCTCAGCCATAACTGTAGAAACCGTTATCAAAAGCCAAACAGCTCGGATAATGGGTAAATATTTATTCCTGTGAGAATTTTTCAAACCCCCTGTATGAGTGTTGAGCACAAATGTTTTGAATTGCATCGATTTAAAAATGATGTGATGGATTAGTTACAAGGAATGACAATTATTTACAATATATTTTCTAGCTTTCAAAAGTTGTATAAAGAGTAACAATATTTTCTAATTGGGAAAGTTTAAAAATATTTACAAATACTTCCTAGAATTCAGTTAATGATTCAAGTCTTGTAGAATTAACAATAAATTACGAAAATTTGATAATATTAGGTAGATTAAAATATCTCATAATCAAAGAGATCGAATTAAATGCCTACATTTGGTCCAGATATTAAAAAATAGCTAAAATAAAAAAACAGCTTGGCAAAATTCCATGTCAAAAGATGGCTCAAGTGTATTCTGTTATAACTGAAATTAGGAAAGAAATTTGTCGTTTCTTGGAGAAACGATTTTTTCTCATATCAAGCTTACTGATTAGAAAAAATGATTCAGTTTTGTATTTTGCATTTGAACAATTAAACTGTTGATTGATATTAACTTTTTGTTTACCCAAACAATTTGCAATTTCTGTAAGAATATGTTCCTGCATTGTATGTTGCATCAGAAAAGTCACTTTCAAATAATATGGTCAATAAATAAAATACAACACTAGACAAGTCAATACTGATTATTATGAGGTAAATACTCAGTTTCAGGTTGAAACTCATTTTTCTTCATTATTATTGAATTAATTTAGACTTCTAATATATCTACTTTGTCATTACATAAAATAAAAGTGATATTTTTTAAAAATATTTTTGCAATGGGACTACTACCATAAATATTTATGTAATTTGATAAGAACCAAAAAGTGCAAGATAGTAAATATATCCCAAATATTTGGGATAAAAATAATGATTCATTAAAATCTTTTGCTTTATGAACAACGACAATTTTAGATATTCAATGCAAAATAACTAACTTTTATCATTTATTTTTATTGCAGCGAAGTTAGGTTTACGACTGAAAATCAGCTTGAGAGTATGAATGGTTATTTAAATCGATTTATAAAAATTGCATTTGTTGTAGAACAGCAGTTGGATAATTCATTAAAAGTTGAGGTATTTCAACCGAAACTACAAACAGTATAAGAAAAATAAACAACAAATGGAGATAATATAGTGGAAAAATAAGTATCACCTGAAATAACCCTAAGTAAGACATTTATAGACCGAAACGAGATGGAATACATACAAAACCAGAAGCAGCAGAGGTCATGAACACTGATAGCAGTTGATAAATGTATTGATTGATTTTATTAAAATGAAAATAACTTTGAAACTTTCCCAACATCTATTATGAAACGAATTTCAAAAAAAAATTCCAATTCCGAAGGTAGAGACAGATTTTGGCTTCAGGAACTTTGAGATAAGAACCAACTGTATCCTTAGCTCTCTTTTTATAGGCTAAATTATCGAATACAAAAAGTTATGTAAAAACAGATAATGTTTCTTGGTGAAAAATAAATTAAGCAATTAATTAGGGCAACAATGCATCGATGAACTTCTACAACTTCACAAATATGCCAATTAGATAAAAAACATTGATAGGATGAATGTGATATGTATATGGAATGACAGAATTAAGAGAATTTCAAAGAAAAAAAACTAATGTGGAGAGAAGCCAGAAAATCATTCAATAATGCAATAAGCAATAGGATATTGAGAGAATAATTTATTTGAAATAATGAGTAGAAATTCTCATAGCAGTAGAAAGAAAAGCGAACAAGATGAAACGTTTTTTAAGGAATGTAGCTGAAGATAACTAACCTGGCTATTGACCACTAATTGTAATGTATATGAATGAAAATTAAACTACGAAGAAATATAACTTGGTTATGATCATATATTCTCAGCCATGCAACAATCAGGATGGTTAAAAGTTGAGAAAGTTGTTATCTAATCATTGTTATTTCCTTAGACATATCATAATCGTTATTTGAGGTAAATTATGAAAATTATTTTACTTTTCAAATTCTCTACTAAGAAGTAATGATCAATTAGCAAAAATATCAATACTTCATAATTTAACAGTCAATAAAAATAGCCCAGTTCATTTCTGATAATGTGCAATATTTATAAATCATAATTACTCCAAAAAAATGGCAATCGGTTATTTAAGGTCATTTGTAAAAGTAGTCTCACCAGTAAATTTTAATTTCAAAAACTGACGTTTCACTTCATCAAATATAAGTAGTCACACTACAATTCATACTGTTATAATATACTTACTGAAAATAATATATCCTACCTGTCAAATTTTTATTCAACTTTTTGTTGTTTTTATAAGGAGAGACGTGATTGGATTTTTTTTTATAAACTAGCAGTTATTAACGATCAATTTTTAATGTATATGAACAGAAATTTATATGATAGAATTGGTTGATATTTAATGAAAATCCAAAACGTATTCAAAAAAACACTTTATGTGATATTTCAACCAGAAAAAGTGCAAATTGATCATTTAAAGTAATTTATAAAAGTTAACCTCACAAGTAGGTTATGTACTGACAAGTTACTATTAGTTTATTTATTGCTTCTTCAAATCTTACTGTTGAACTTGTTCTAGGCCAAAAAAAGTGAATTTGAATTTTTTGTAAAATAAAGTACACATACAATAGGTATATAAAATGACATGTCTCGAGTATTCAAATACCAAATATTTTTGCCTACCTCATTAAAACTTTAGCAACGATTATTATTGAAATTTAGATACAAGAAATTGAAAATTTATAACTTGAGGTTATGTTATATATGTAATTTAGCCACTTAATTTGGTAATCAGCACGTCTGCTGCTCATTTCGGAATGTAAAATATTCTGTGTAAGTCTTTGAAGGGCATTTTTACTAAAACTTTCAATGAAAATATTATGTTCATAGTAAATTTTGGGAACAATGTATTTTTTTATGTTCTGCTAATCAGGTATGACCTGACAACTATTTCTCACACAACTAATGGAACAGATATCAATTATTGTTATATAGATTCCTGCCAAGCTGCCGAAACGCGTAATCATAATATATACATCGAATAACACTATCGATAACAATTAAATAAGAAGATCACATTCGCAGAAAGAAATTCAGCGCGATATTATCAAATTTTCAATTTACAGCTATGACACATTTTATTATACAAAAGACGAGAAGCCAGGCAACGGGGCCCTTGATCTCGCCATATTGTTCATTATTATTTGCCCGCCGTTTAAACTCACGACGGCACTGCCCTCTGGTTCGGAATCCGTGTAACTTGAATAGTTCCTCACCGGTTTTTGTCGTTTCCACGACTGCCGCAAGGTGTCGTTGACGTTGGCGTAGTGGTTGACGAAGGAATGGGGGTCCGAACGGACGCTTTCGTTTTCGCTCTCGGAACCCTGGAAAACAGAATGGAACAATATTAAAAAAATCAGCCTCTTTAGATATATTTGTTCGGAAAGACAGGCAATATAACTGCTTCCTATTTTGGACTAGTCTGAATACGATTCAGTTGGCGATTCCTTTGAATTTTGGTTAATGTTTACATTTTTGTCATCTATTTACAATAAAAATTGTGTTGGTGAATTCAGCACATTTTGAATGTGTAATAACCACCCGGTATATTTCTGTTGGCTTCCCCTATGAATGTTACATTGGTAACGTGTATACTTTTCCAAGGAACATAAATTATCAAATAATTGTACATGAACACTATCAACGTTAATAATAAAAAAATGTTATCATAAAATAAAAATAATCTAAAAAATATGAATATCTAAAAAAGAAAAAATGTAATAAAAAAAGTCAGACATTCAATATGCAGGGCTATTCAAATTCGTTTCTGTACATGGGGATTTCGTAAACGATAAGAGATAGAGTGTCGGTTAAATTGTGGCAAAGTTGCGTATTCTACAGAACAATTCAATTATGTGAAAAAATTGAATAGAGCTATTTTGGTACTAGAGATAAACAGGAAAACCCAAAAAATCCCTTTCTTAGTTCATTAATTATTCATTTTTATATTATCTACTGAAATTGATAACAAAGTGTCGTCTGCAAAAAGGTTCATGAAATCACAACCATGGATGGTATCTATATCATTCAAAACACTCTCCTGAGGTAATCCGAAGTGTACCTCAGGGGAGTGTTGATTGGTCTAAATTACCGGGATTTATTTGTGTTAGGGATTTTCTGAATTGGCACAAGGACACTGGTTTTGAGCTCCTTTGGGAATCTGGGCAATTAATGTCCTGTAACACCAAACGTTTTTTCAATAGATTTGCTATCACTTCGTTGATACTAATTTAGACGAATCTGTTAACTCTAACACTTTGAATTTCTCCAAGGAGTTGTTAATCGATATAACATTATTCTCAGGAAGTGAATCAGATTGATCAATAGTGTTAACAATGAGGTTAAGCAAACATTATATGATATCATAGTGGAAAAAATAAGACCCATAATAACTTCTGGCTTACTGAATCTGAACATAGTAATCAACCTATCAACTAGACACTGATGCAGTCTCGAAGAGTAACGATAGCAAGACATTTTTCTCTGTGCTAACATTTTACTGCCTCTTTTTCAATTGCAAATGACCTGATCACTTGTTGTAACAACCGATTGGTTTTAGACTATTCATGGATTCTAAATGAAATCAACTATTTTAAACTCACCACTCCAGTCATTCATGATGACGAATCCAAAAATATGTTCATGTGCTCTCTCAACAGGGATTGGTTCTCCAAGTTTGTTCGATCCTCCCACGAAAAAGCCCATTTCTAATTCAAAATCCATCATTTTGCTTGCCCCAAACACAGGTGGAGTACCTACAAGTTGATATACATGCCGTTATTTTATCTGATCCCATTGTTGATATCTCGGGAACGGTAACACCTACATGGTTGATCGAATTGGACAAACGTTTTCTATTTTGGAGCATTATAATTTTTTTTAAATCCAGAATAACAGTGATCGTTTTTGAAGTATTCGACTAGAATTGTCGAATTTTGAATGAAAGAAAAAAAAAACAGAGGAACTTTCAATACCTACTGTTTCATATTTGTTATAATCTGGCAATTCTACGTTTTGTTCAATAGGTTTCATCATCAACTTTATTGCTTTGAATACGGACCTCTAGTTTTTTATCCATTTTTGTAGCCACTGTAGTGAAATAATGAAAAATAAATGTGAATACTATCTGTTTTCATTTACCTTCAGCAAGTAATATTTGTCCATGGGGTCTGTGTATTGGTGTTTCAGACACTACTACTGAACTAGCCCGTCCATGATAACCAATCGGCATATATTTCCTAAAAAAAGGAGATAATCTTCATATGAATTTTATTTAATTTTCTTACGAGATTGAGAGGCATTTTTGCAATCCTAATACCCGCCCCGGCTCCGCAATGCTGCTCCCGGGTACAATGCTGATTCTAAATAAAGATTCACCCGGAGTCCTATCCCAACACCAAATCGTTATTTTAACTCCCCGACACGTGTTTCGTCAACAAAGTGATCACCTTCAAGAGGGAGCTTAAACTGTTTAATGTATCCCTTGAAGATGATCACTTGGTGATCGAAACACGTGTCGAGGTTTTAAAATAACGTTTTGGAGTTGGGATAGAACTCCAATAATATTCAATTCTACACCAAAGGTTCCTAAGAGTGCATCACAAGTATAAATTCACCGACGGAAAATTTAAGGGCAGGGAGAAACAGTGATGAGAAGAGAATTTTGTCTTACGGACGCGCTTTTTTACCTCGCTGCTGGCGCCTTCGTTGAAGTGTTGAAAAATCCTTTCTTACTGCACATCTACAATATAAAACGAACCTACATACAAAATTTCAACGTCTGAAAGTGAAACGGTATGGAGAAACAGGGATGAAATAGTATATTATACAAGTGAGAAATATGGTCAATTTCTCACGAATTGTACACTTTACTTTTTCTACGGTTGCGTTGTTTGCAAGTATTGAAAATTAAAATACTTATATGATAATACGTGTATGTCATTAACTCATTTTTATATTTCATTTAAAATAGTAATTAACAGTTATATTTTAACAATTTTGT
>WOGP01001569.1:0-18693 GCA_015342065.1 Leptinotarsa undecemlineata | reverse complement strand
TTTTCATAAGTATATAACATTTTGCATATTTTCGTTTACATTACCCATATTAAATTTATTGCGTGCGCCACTGTCGTTGGAGGGCATGTCACAGTATATCGCAAGATTCCTCCTTCCCCGTAACCCGCTCGCCACCGAACCGAGCGGCTTCAAAACATTCTGTGTTGAAGGTATTGGTTTACCGAGTCCATTTATTTTTCTACGTCCATGGCAAATCATAAAGGACTCACAAACTTTTGTTTGAGCATTCTATTAGCCTTTTACATTCACAGTGAGCATGTATTACTGTTTACTACTAGGAAACAGCGTACAATAAACTTATCAACCCGCTCACCCCAGAATTCCCACTTCTCCCGTACTAGCACGTCTCCAAGCACGCACCCAGGTAGGGGCATCGGCCCTATCTGCCTCGGCGAAGAACATCGCGCGTCCTAGAGGCCCGGTGTCGAGCTGACGCTGTAAGCGTGCCATCTTCAGGCACGAGCTAACAGCCGCTATCGGACGGACGCTTCGTCGTTCAGGTACCCGTATAACCTGGTGCAGTGACCACGTGCCGATGATCTATTTCTCGGCCGGACACTGGAGTTGGCGTACTCTTGAAGACTCACTCTCGCTTTCTTCGTTTGCTAGACAATGTTCGCGAAGTCGTTGTTGTGGTGCTTCGGACAAATTTTATCACTTCATCGAACACAACCGGTTGTGTCGAAGACTGTAATAAATGAAGCATGTAGTTGAAATCAGAAGTTGTGATAATAATAAGGAAAAATAATGCTGGAATACTGAATCTGGGTGTATGTAGGTTCGTTTTATGTTGTAGATGTGCACCAAGAAAATATTTCTGAACTGGGAATGAAAGAGGCGCGATTACAAAAGAAAATTAACTTTTCAGCACTGTTTCTCCGTGCCGCTATATTTTCATAGGCAGTAATTTTTTATGTAGCTTCGTTCTGTGTTGTAGATGTGTGATAAGGACCGGTTTTGAAATATTTCAACTGTAGCTCCAGCCGCGGGGAAAAATTTCGTCTTTAAAACAAAAATATTTTTCATCACTATTTTTCTTCGTAACGGTATACTTTTGGAGGATAGAATTTTGTATGTAGGTTTGATTTATGTTGTAGATATGCAATAAGGAAGGATTTCTAAACATTCCAACTGAGGCGAACGCCGCGGGGGTAAAAGGGGCTCGTTAGGATTTGGAAATTACCTTTTCATCACTGTTTTTCCGTACCGGTATATTTTAGGAGGCTGAAATTTTGTATGTAAGTTCATTTTATATTGTAGAGGTTCAATAAAAAAGGATTTTTGAATATTCTAACTGAAGAATCAGCCGCGAGGGAAAAACGAGCGTCCATGAAGCAAAATTATAGTTTCATCAATGTTTCTCCATGCCGATATATTTTCGAAGGATGAAATTTTGTACGTAGGTTCGTTCTATGTTGTAGATGTGCACCAAGAAGAGATTTCGGGACTGTGGATCCCCTGGGAATAAAAGGGAGGGGTTTACATATGAAAATTACGTTTTCATCACTGTTTTTTCGTGCCTGTCTGTTTTAGGAGGCTGAAATTTTGTATGTAGGTTTATTTTCTATTGTAAATGTTCAATAAAAAACGGATTTTTTAATATTCTAACTGAAAAACCAGCCGCGAGGAAAATAAGAGTATCCATGAAGCAAAATTATAGTTTCATCAATGTTTCTCTATACCGGTATATTTCCGAAGGATGAAATTTTGTATGTAGGACCGTTTTATATTATAGATGTGCACCAAGAAGAGATTCCTGAACTGTGGATCCCCAGGGAATTAAAGGGGCGAGTTTACATATCAAAATTACTTTTTCATCATTGTTTTTCAGTACCAGTATATTTTAGGAGGCTGAAAATTTGTATGTAGATTCATTTTCTATTGTAAATATTCAATAAAAAAGGATTTTTCAATATTCTAACTCAAGAACCAGCCGCGAGGGAAAAAGCAGCGTCCATGAAGCAAGATTATAGTTTCATCAATGTTTCTCCATGCCGGTATATTTTCGAAGGATGAAATTTTGTATGTAGGCTCGTGCTATGCTGTAGATGTGCACCAAGAAGAGATTTCTGAACTGTGGATCCCCTGTGAGTAAGGACCCCTCAGAACCTTTAGCAACTCCCAAAATATACCGGATTCCTTGTAGCTGCGGTTCGATCTACATTAGAACCACGAAAAGAAGTATAAGAACTCGTCTCTGTGAACACAAGAGGAACTGTTGCCTCTGACAAACCAACACAAATCAGCTGTAGCCAAACCACTGTCGAAGAGTAAATGGAGAGGCAAAAGAAATTCAAAAACATACGGACATAGGTTAGAGGCAATGAACATTATTAAAATATGGATACCTGTTGTTGGGCTTTCTAGAAGAACGTTCCCTGCAAGTGGATTCATATTGGCTTTAACCCTCTTTTTATTGTATATCAATATTGAAAAACACCAATAAACTAGGATATTGCTCTGCTGACGACAGCAGACTGGTCTCGTTATTCCATTTGGATTCTAGGACATCGGAGGCACATCTTCACCGGTAGCAGGAGGTTACATTTCTCAATGAGAATCTAGAAGTGATTTTGAATTGGGTTGAATTCAATGCCACAAAATCCCAGGTATCGGTTTTCTCCAAGAAGATAAATGTCTCCGAACTGGATATAATAATGTCAAGTCACTTCCACCAATATTAATCTGAAACCGGATTCAAATCCCAACAGTATAGTTTTGCCTTTGCCTTTGATAATGCCTACCGCAGTGGCAGACGAAACGTCAGGTATAGCAACTTGCAAACCATGGTCAAAACAAACGGAAAATAGCTTCGACGTAATTCTATTATTGTTTGATGCATCAGTATTTCCAAAATATAAAATGTGTTGTCACACAGAAACCAGTTCTTACTTCTCTGGTAAAACCAAGTTGAAAGTAAAAGTCTCGAGTACAGTTACCTCTATTCGCATTATACCATTTACCTCATTAAACCCATCATTGTGTTAATCAAGAATATAACCAAAGTGACAGAACCTGATGTTGAGGCAAAAAATCGACTGGAAAATATAATTGATATGAATCGCAGCGGTAGAATGTCTCCTTGACCGGTTATTTCGCTTAAATTAGTGTTGGAATTCGCGCAAAAGCAAACTGACTACTATCTTAGACGAATCGAAAAATAATGCCATTCCTATTCTCAACTACTCTCGAGATATTTTTTTTTTGAAGAGATATTTCCGTTTAATTGACACTCCCGATGAGCTCTTCTGTCTAGGTTTTAATTGAATTCCTGATCGTTTACGCAGGGGAAGAGATACTGTTAGCGTTTTCAAATGCAATGCCGAGCTTTGGGATAGCAATTATACTCATCAACTTTTCAAAGCTGATATTAGAGGAGCAATAAGATCAGTTGGTAGCGATTAAAAGAATCTTGTTATTTTTCGAAAGTTGCTTTTCTCATCTATCATGTGGCTTCCTTAATTTAACTGCTTATAATGGTGTGTAATAACTAGAGTATGTGGTTTTATTTCTGATAAGCATACTGTATACTTTTTTGGGACATTTTTCAATGTCCCAATATTAAATCGAATAGAAAATGTTAAGAAATGATTTTTCCTGTACTTAATAAAATTCCAATATGCTGTTGAAGTCCTTAATCACAACCTCTCCTAAACGATTCTTCATATGCCCAGTTAGATTCGCCGCTGAGTAGTCTAGGTCACAAGGTCCTTTTTATGGAACTTCTGTCCCAGGATACCGAAAATTATGAACCAGTATTCATTCGATTTGGATTGGCCTCTAACATCTTTTTGGAAAATTTCAAGGTTTTTTTGCAAATATCCCGGAAAATAGTACAGATATCCGAAATTTGAAAATAGATACTTAATGAGGAGGAAATTTTCAGAAAAAAGTCCTAGTTCCCGGAACTCTATCACCAATATAAAACAAATTCACACTAGACACTAAACTAAACACTAGAATGAACGAAAATCCATTGGAAAAAATTCCCATGACTATTTTATTAGATATACTTTAGTTTACAAGTTTTAAATTCACATATAAACCCTGATAATTTTTAAACTGAAAACCTCAAATTTTGTTCACTTCTTGAAGTATTTTTTGAAAGTCTTCAAAGATTTCCGTTGGAAAACTGGAAAACTTTTGATTTTCCACTTTGCTAATAATAATCAAAGACGTTAAAAAGTGAAAAAGTCAATTGAAGCAAGGAAAAAAGTTTTTTTCCAATATTCAAATATATTCGTATGCTTATTATTTGAAGTTACATAAAAATGATAATTCTTAATTTTTATTCCAAATTTTTTTAAATTATTTTCATCAATGACGAATATTATCATTTTTGAAAACAAAATCATTTCTTTAAAAAGAATGTTCATTGTCTGAAAACGCATTTGTTGATTAACAATTTTTTTCCTGCTGAATACGAATATTAAGGAACGATTGTTTTAAATCATAATTTCTATTTGGTTTTGATATTTTAAAAAACATTTTTCAATTTATGTTCTCTTTATTTATTCAATAAACAATTTATTTTGAACAAATGAGATATATATTTTTTAAATATTACAATAAACAAAAACAATCAAGTGTCACTTTTTATGTAAAAAATTTTTTCTCTATTTTTTACAATTTTTCAAATGTTTTTCTATTTTATGTTTGGCAATTCCTCATGGTTCCCAATCATAACCCTTAAAATAATGGAGATAGACACTTCGAGTCTTTTTTGTTCCCCTTCTAGTAATAAACAACTAATATTTTAAACAAATGCTCTAACCCTATAAATAATAAATAATCAAATTCATTGGCAATTGTTTACTAAAATAACCCCTTAATATGTTTTTATGGCTTTTAAACCTTCATAACTCATAAACTAATCCAGATACAACAAAGAAACTTGAAAAGTTTAAAGAATACGATTGAAGATGATGAATTGACAATGTTTATTTACTTCCTCCATTTTTTTTTTGATAATCTCTCTTAGATCTCTTTTGCGGTAGTGGCTGGCAATCAAACAAAAAACTGTATTTATTAGTTTTCATGTCTAAGGAAAATCAAAGAACTGATAATCAGTAGGAGTGTATTCGTGATATTTACTGTCACAGTATTGCATTGAGCATGTTTCATTCATATTCCTGTAGGTAAGAAGTTAATAAATAGAGTAAAGGAACCTACTGTTGAAAAGTAATTAAGATTTCATTAGTGATATTACTCTACTTATAACTTGCTGTGGTCGTAAAATATTACGTCTCAATAATGATAAAATCTCATAGAATGCATGTGTTAGTGAGAAACCGAAAGCAATAAGTAATTTAGTATTTTTTCCTCAAGCTGTAATACAAATTTTAAAAAGAACAATTGGTGTTCAGAATATCTACAATTAGGATGAACTCCAATATTGAAAATTGATTATTATTCAATTCGTAATAAATGAATTCATTCTTTGTCCAGCATTTGTCTCAACGTCCTCCCAAGAAATCAGATAAATACATCTGATTGTGTCCAACCAGGATGCATTGTTGAGACCAAGGTGAAAAAGTGTATTGATATTTGAAAAATATGACTTTTTTGATATATTATGAACAAAGTAGATCGACATATAGAAGTTGAAAATGGCTCGAAAACTTTACAGTTTAAAAAATTATATCGATTATATAATTTCTTACTTCAGTTTTGATAGGCAAAATTATTGAATACAAGGTACTGACAAAAAGAACATTTTTTTTGTGAGAAATACTTTGAATTCACGCAGTAATTTATCAAAGTATGCCATTTTTACATATGTATAAAGTTTCCATTAATTTTTTTATATATTTCACACTGTGAAAGTTGAAAATGCCGAAAGAAGGTCCATTAAAACTGATTTTCCTTCACAAAAAATAACTTTCGATTACCTATTATTCCGCCCCAAAGTATCATGTGTAATATAGAATGAAATCATAAAGCTAATTTTTTGAAGGCTTTTCTTAGAGACAAAACTCCGACTCCGTTGTAGCTCCACAAGATTTTCATTTCATCTATGCTGGGTTATTCCTAATTTTTGCAGAACTGAAGGTTTCAATTCCATATAGATGGAATAATCTTTTGAAATACATGTTCATATCATTCATAAGGGCCTTTTTGTCGAAGAAAAATAAGGCAAGAAGAAGTCAACAAAACATATATTATATGTTTTATTGACTTCTACTTGTCTCACTCACGTTAATTATATTCGAGAAAGGAAAATGCTGAATAATTTCATGAAAATCTATACACATTTCTTCTTGAGCATTCTACTATGATATATATTCCCTATCTAAGACATTTTCCATTACAATTTTCATTTTTTTGTGATTGTAGGAGCTGATGATCCCAGGAAGATCTATTGAAAACTGTGATTTCGTCAACAAAAAAAATTACTTTCAATAAATAGATAAAATCATAAATGGGATTTGCCATGGTCGACACATATTATGGAAGCATTTGTAAAACTTCATATTTGATCGGAATATGACATTTTTTCAACAAAACCTCAAAATATTGAATACGTAGTGAAAAATTAATGCCTAATCTCATCAACTTGATGTTATTTCTGGAAATGAATTATTTTTTTTTCAATTTCAGGTTTCTTGGCCCAAGGTAAATAGTAGTGCATAGGAAAGCAGTTTTGAAAAGGAATGAAACTTTCAACTGAACGAAAAATGTTTCTACTCGATTCAATTTTCCATGATAGCATTGGAAAACTAGTAAGACTGAACAATTCACCTACAAGTATATTAACATAATTATCATCCGAGTCGTTGAGCTAAAATGGTTTCCTGAAAAACACTCTTGAAACATTGGCAAACGTCCTAACCTATCACTCGTTATCCAAACCTCCACAACAATCAATCGCCTAACCTACTTTCGATAATCCTGAAACGCAAACACAGCCATCGAACTCTCCCAATCTGAAAGCGATATAAAAGCCCCATCCCAATTTCACAACCTACCTTTCCTGAAAACTTTCTTTCCGACCAATTTCAGCCAATGAATCCACTAAGTGGCATCAGGTGTGAGATACCGGAAGCGATGGGTGGGGCTCTGCTACATAACGACATACCATTGGCGGGTAGACTGTTAGAAGTCTGGAAGAAGGAGAAGAGGGTGTGGCCCGTCTATTGTAGCGCATCCTGCGTGTTTCAGCGAGTTCAGTTATCCTTGCCAGCTTCTAATGATCGGTTGCGATCGTCCTTCGAGTCCTTTCAGCGTTGCGAGAAGTTATAGTTGTTTGAAGTTTCAGGAGACCGGTGGACGTTTGTGAAACTATTTTTGTTCTGTTTTATTGTGAATTTTGGACTAACAACATTTGTGAGCAGGAAGATATGGTAATATTGTAAGTATAGGTACTAATTATTATTACGTTAATCACTCAGAAATATCAAAATATAAAAGGTAATTTCAAACATCCTCTCTAGTGAATTTACCTACTTCGTTGTATGAAATTAATCTTCAATAACTAAAATTTTTGTATTTCTTTAAGTTTCTATTAAATGGAAAAAGCAAGTTTAAATAGAATAGAAATGAATTAAAAATCAAATGAAATAATCAGCAGTGCTTTTATTTTAATTTATTTAGTAATTACTTCAACTATAATTGGAAACCCCCTCAAAAAAAAAAATGAGGCTTATTTCATCCCATTGATGTTCAATATTTCATTGTTGGATGTAATATCTATCAATTCATAACTAATTTATTTGATGAGTTTGAAAACTATGATTTTAATCTGAAGTGAGAAATTTTTGAACTGAAGACGTGTTCAACTCTATCACATACAATACATTTTTATTCATTGATTTTTGAGTTTTTACCTCCAAAAATATCAAATGAAAAACTCACAATCTCCAAACGAGTATAGCAATGTGTAATTCCAATTTCGTTTTCTTTTTGCTTTCAATAATTTATCTGTTTGTTAAGTATTCAGCTGCATATAAAATTTTTAAAAATTTCCTACCAATTATCTCCTCGTCAATACATCATAATCAATCATGAATGTTTCCTGGGTTTATTATTTTTCTTCTCAAACTGCTAAGCTTCCAATATGAAAGTTGACATTCAAAAATCAGCAAACCATCAAAGTTTTTCTTTTTCGTTATGAATTTTCTATCATTTTTTCAAAATTCTGCACTGAAATTCTAAGTGAACTGCCAATGTCACATACATATTTTAAATGCAGAAAATAGATTTTGATTGAAGAAAAGAGAAATGAAACTTTCTGTTTTTATCACTTTTATTTGATTCGTTCTTTATGGACATTTTCAAACTTATACATTTAATGTCTTCATTATACTAAAGGAAATATACTCAGAAACATTCGCCAAAACTAGCCCATGAAACTAATGTCATCATAACACCCCAGTAGAATCGAGTAAACGCTGCTTGTTGTCTAACTGCCTATTGACATCTCCGACTAAAATACCGTACAAAGGCCACCCTCCTCATTACGTTTTTATGAGAAACACTGTCGGCTGTTAGGGGTGTTTCGAGGATGTATTTTACCACCCTTTGAGCACTTTCATGATACAATGTAAGTTCAATGATGTGGAAATTAGATTCAATCTATGGAATTAGTAACGGATGTACCTACTGGTAATGGAGATTATATGAAATTGTTGAAGCTGAATTTGTATTTTGTTCGCACAATGAATCTGGTGGTTTGTTATTTTGATTTTGACGTATCGGAATATTTATTTTTAAAAACGATTTTCAATTAAACCCATTTATCTCCGCGATTGATGTAAAATGGTGTATACGCCAAACTTAATAAATGGCGAAGGAACTCTCTGTAACCACCATTTTTAATGCATCGGATTTACTTGTAGATAAATCCAACAACCAAATATACAGTTTTTGTTTGTTTTTCAATAACTAATATCTGATTTCACAGAATCAGAATGATTAGATGGTTAGATTCAATGATTTTTGTTGAAAAAGCAACGTCAATTCAATTTTATAACTATTACCATTTTGAAATCCTATGTAGAAAAGCTGGGAGAAATTTCAGATTTTCATTGCGAAATATTAATTTTTTGAATATACTTCAATATCACAATATTTCCTCTTCATTCGAAAGCATGACTCATTAATTTGAATATTTAATCAACTATTCACGAAATCTCAACAAATTTTATTTCATATGGAGAATTATAAACAATTAGCTACAATGTTGTAAACTTCCACTGTTTGGCCCATTCGCCAAATTTTTCGAAGGATATTCCGCCTGTTTTATATAGGTACCGGTTACTCATCAAACTCTCCTTGTTAGTATTTTGTTCTTTTTATGAAATTATTCATTTTGAAGATTTTCTAGATCTTCCTAAGAACTTCGTCTCCATACTCATCAATTATTAGAATCACAAGATTGTTTGCCCTCACTAGTTATATTTTTTATTTTCAATCCAAATACCGTTGAATTTTATAAAAAAAGTAACCTAGAAAAATCATTCAGAAATATTTTCCATTTCTGTTATTTCTAAACGAAACTATGAAGTTGGAGGGTTAAGTTGCATTTATGGTGTTGTTTTGTTCATTTTTAATGAGTTACATCCTTATAATGAAGTTCTAATCGCTTTTGTAGATGATATTACTTTCATTTTTTGAATTTGAGTTTTTCAAATGCTTGAGAAAATTATATAATTTCAAAAAATTCACCCAACCCACACGTAATGTTTCTTTGAATCTGAAATGAAGCTTTCGAAACAATGGTGAGCGATACATTCTCAGTGTGAGTTATTAAAAATTATTATACACATAGGCGTCCGTGAATTTCAATTCTACAAAGAGAAATACTTGTCTTAACTCCTAACAATTTTGTTTGGCAGCTTATCGCTTTTATAACTTCAAGTTATTAGAACTTCTATTGTTATCCAGTTTGATTTAATAACTATAACTTACAATTTCAAGAAACGATAGTAGGTATTATAGGACATTGCCATATTTTGGTGTACTCACTAATGATATGGCTTATTTTTCGAAAACGAAAGACTTGAACATTGCTCACAGATCAAAAAATGATTTGAGCAAATTCATTAAAAAATAAAGTGTTCGATAGATCAGGAGTATATGAGACTTCTGGTTCTTGCCAAAAACAACATTGGCGAAACGGAAAGAACCTTTAACCTGAGAATAAAAGAGCATCTTCGAAGTGAAGACAATTTCCACATTCAGAAACCATCTTTTGATGGAGGGACACGAGTTCAATTAAGACTATGACGTGTTACATTGAGAAGAGAAAGGTTTGGAACTTTTCCTTTCGGAATGCTGGTGAGTTGAAAATTGAATCTGCTGTAAGAATGTTTATATTGCTATCCAAATGTCGTCATCGTATACCATCATATATGGAGGGGTTGCTATCTCATTGAATGAGCATTTTGAAGCTTATTTCAATCATCCCAGAACTTTGTAGACGTCTCCTTCTCCTACAGATTTTCATATGATTCTCTCCCTTCTCTTTCATCTTTGCTCTTGGAATATTCAACGAAAAGTAAGAACTGATATTATTAAAAAACATTGCAGATTTGAAGAGAAATATCAGTGGATTAGAGTGAAAAACAGGGCATTGTTTGAGAAGGCAGAACATGTATCAGAAAAGAGGAAAACTTCAAAACGTGTCGCAGGTGACATAGACTAATTTTGAATCATTGCCAAGTGTTACAATAAAGTAACAAAAGCCAGGTACAGAAAGTTATATTCATGCTAAAAACTGTATACGTGTGATAAACCATTAGAAACCGCTTCAAAAGTTGACAAACTTCTAACAAAGAATTTTTTCAACAGAATCTAAAGTGTTTCTACGTGGATATTTCTTCTAGCTAAGTAGGAATCTGGAAATTTTTAATCTCCCTCCACTTATAAATTCTAGAAAAATATCAAAAACAGTTGTAAATAGCAAAAAATTCCACTTGCATATGTAAGAGGGTCTCTTCATTTTCGTCATAGAATAAATTTTGAACATCTCCAGTATGATAGTTCACTTAGCAAAGTTTAGATGACATGTCAGAAATTCTTCAGTCATCGAACGTGATTTCGTGGTTTGATTTCCTAAAAATCTCTCTCTTTGATTGGTATTACCTACTTTCATTGAGAGAAATGTAGTGCACCTTGTTCCAAAGGTTTTGCTCTGGAGTTGAAATGAACCAACTTTGATGCACTTCGTACCCTCATAGTAGAATTACGAAGCATAAAGATATTGACGAAGATATGAATCTTTGTCTTTTCATATTCGCCGAGGATTTTTTTCATTCCGACTAAAGTCCTGATTCAAATTACTATTATACTCAAAATAATGATAGACCATTAATAAAACAATGACAGAAATGTGCCATAGAACTGACTCTCCATAGAAGACAGTGAAGCTACTGTGTTGAGGTGATGCTATATGATTTTCCAGAGTTTTATCTGGAACAAAAAGTGAATGCATCACCCTGCAAGGGCGTCGCCATCGAGGGGCAGAAAGAGGAGGCAGTTGTCCCCCCCTTAGAGATCAAATGTAGCTAGCCGCAAAGCAACCAAAGTGACTTCCATACCTATTAATACATTCCGCATTGCTTAACAAAACGTAAATAAATTCACAAGGTTGAAGGTATATTGTAGAAAGTATTGAAATATTCAGAATAACATTAAGATTTGGACATCCGTTTTTAAAATCACCATTATCATCATGACTGTATCAGAAACGCCATGGGAAACACCAAAGATACTATAAAGTTTTTTCGGGAATCAGTTTTGAGCAGGAAGTTGATACCTAATATTTCCAGACTTTGCGAGAAAAGATGGAGTGAGAAACACAAAACCATCAGAGTTTTAAAAGAAAATCTTCCAATAATTTTGGAAGCATTACAAATATTATCTCAGAAAGGAAATAATGCAACTCGGTAAAGTGCCGTTCAACTGCATGTGGCTACTTCCAGAATTTTTTCCATTCTCGAGATTATGTTGGTAGCCAAATACTCGGCTTTGATGGAACCAGTTGTCAACGTACTCCAATCTGTAGCTTTGGACGTGGTCAAAGCCTCGGAACACGTTGAAAGAATTTTACTTTTAATTGAAAACCTGCGTGAATATCAGGAAAAAGTGACAGACAAAATTATAAAGGAAGCTACTGCTGTTGTGGAGAAAGTCGGACTGGAGGAGGACATCAATGCCGCCTATTAGGGGGAAACAACGTCATAGAAGCAATAATCCAACAGAAAGCCCTTCAGAATACTGGAAGAGGTCTTTAGTAATACCATACTTAGATTCAATTATCATTTCCCTTGAAGTACGTTTTGCTGAAGAAAACTTGCCATCATTCGCATTATCTAAGTTGCACAAGGCGCAGATGCAAAAAATGACAACTGAAAGTCTGTAACAAATTTGTGAATCTATTGCCCAGGTTTATGATTTATCAAACATAATGAATTAAATCGAACTATGGCAGCAATTGTGGTACGATAGGCTTAATCTAACAAATCTCACAGTTGTTGAATTCCTTAAAGAAACAAATACCTGAGTTTCAATAGTTCGGACTTCCATTGTCTATTATATAAAATGATTTGAAATCCTTGAGACACCTAAAAGAGAAGAATTAAAAAATGTATAACTGAAAATAAAAATTATATTAGGCAAAAAACCAAAAATGAAATAACAGTGAAATACAATATAAGTAAAATTAGAACAACTGAACAAAAAATTAAACAAAAATAAAGAAATGAAAAAATAAATAAAAATACAAAGTTAAGAGATTCCAAGCTACGTAAGTTCACGACGTTTCATTTGTGGGTATCTACAATCGTCTTCGGGTGATGACTGGACTGATTCTTCCGCGGGATGATGAGGAGAGGTGATGAGGGGAGTGCAAGCACTGGTTGTGACAGGTTCTCTTTCTTGCGAAGCTCCTGCTGTCTTTTAGCCAAAGTCTATTCTACCATCGCTTTGGAGTAGCCATCCCATTGAAGATCATCTTTGATGATGTCTAGTTCCTTCTCGAGACCTTCCTTCGTATCACAGAGCCCGAAAGTATGGTATTATAGAGTTTTGATAATTCCTCTTTTAGTTGATTGATGGTGGTTGGATTCGTGGTTCAGAAACTGTCCTGTGTGAGTGGGTTTTTGGTATACAGCTGTTTCCCACTTAGTGTCCTCTTCACCAAAACGTCTAAGAATGGCAACACATGTTGTCCAACAACGTATTTAGCCAAGATAGCGTAGAGATACGCAACGTATGGAAACCCATCATCAAGCGAAAAATGACTAACTCTCGCCAAAAGGTCATCTCCCACTAAACCAATGAAGCGGAAAATGGAAAACGGGGATAGTGAAAGTGAAGTGAAAGTACTCGAACGAGCCATAAATAGTCATAAAAGAGCAATTTTATGATGACTTGTCATCATATAAATTGAACATCGCCTTTTATCTTCACATAATATTATTAAGTTGCATTATTAAGTTGCTTTAAATATATTAGAAGATAATAAAGATGATATTATTATTATCTCTAGGAGGAATAACTCCAGTTATCACCCGAAGACGATTGTAGATACCCACAATCGAAACGTCGTGAACTAACGTGGCTTGGAATCTCTTAACTTTGTATTTTTCATTTCTTTATTTTTATTTAATTTTTTGTTCAATTGTTCTATTTTTACTTATATTGTATTCCACTGTTATTTCATTTCTGGTTTTTGCTTAATATAACATATAATTTTCATTTTCAACTATTCATTTTTAATTTTTCTCTTTTAGGTGTCTCAGGGATTTCAAATCATTTTATATATTAGACAATGGAAGTCCGAACTAGTGAATTTCTTCATGAAACATTGTCAATCACCTTCAAACAAAACAAATTCATTCTTTTCCGAAACGAAGAAAGCATCGCTTTACCATGCACGACCTGTACAGTAGAAGGATCCTTCAGCAGTCTCAGGAGACTGAAAATATGAGTAAGAAGCACCATGGCAGAAGATCTTAATGGTCTGGTCATGATGAGTGTACACAGAGCTATAATAAATAAAAATTCAAATAATTATAATGATAAAGTGGTTGAAAGTTTTGCAAAAAATCTCCGCAGGTTATGTTTTAATCAAATAATGATTTTGTTGAAATAAATAATTCTTACTGTGTTTGAAAGTTTGATTTAGTTATTTTGCTGTCGAGGGCTTGTGAAGTTTTATACATTGATATCAGAACCGTTCTTATTTCAATCGTCATAGAGGCAAAAACTTCCAAAATGTAATGCTTCATGCTTTCGACTGTACCAGGCGTTCATATTTTTTATCCTCCCTGCAATTCATAGTTTTTATTAGCTGTTTTTTCTCATATGTACTGAATACACATTGCTGCGTTGGATATTCATCTTAGGTAATTCTGTAATGCTGTTCGCATTATTGATCTGATCATTTTAAGTTTTTCCCCACGTAAAAACCTTTTCTAGCCCGACAATGCTCACAATAGACGAGTGTACTGCCCTCGGGACACCAGTTATTAAACAATCGTAATTCAGTGTTGTCACTGGCCCGGCAATTATCTTGTTCGATTAATTATATGATATCTGATCTCTGTATCGTAAATAATCCAGCAGTAGGCCGCAGAACTGGATATACGAGATAGACTCCATCGGCGCTAGTGGGACATCGAGATAAAAGCGTTATTCACTTCTCGCGCTGCCTCTAGATCCACGATAAACAAATTCCTTGCCGATGCCAACGATGTGATTGAATCGGAGATCGCGGCCAGCCAGGAAAAGAAAGCTTCTCGGGATGGAGTGTTCTTTTGTTTCGCCTATTCGAAAGATATCGATCTGCTAGCCGATATGTATTTCTTACAGTCATTTTACTAAAATACACAAAATAAAAGAAAAAACCTTGTCGGCAATTTCATTTTTTTTTCGTCACAACAAATTTTGTCGAAATTCGATAAGTCTAGAGTTATACATAGGAATTTAACGTAATTTTTTTAAATTTCTTGAAACAATGATTCATGCCGCTTTTGAGGAAATTCTGGAATGAAAAAGGGACAAATCTCCAAATTTTCTTCGATGTTCAAAGGCATCAAAACCATTCGTGATATTTAGGTTCCCAATAAGGCGGTCAACTTTGTTTTATTCCTCAGAATATGCTTGGAGGGTGGAGTTTTTATTTGAAAACAAAATTCTACAGGTTTTCAACAATTAGAACATCTATGAGACAATTACTGAATAAGTTAGGATATAATTTAGTGAATCCTTGAGAATGTCTTCAATTTTTCATTTTGAACTATTCGGTATCTTTCATGAAAAACCATCTCCTTCCTAAAATACTTTTTTTCAGTGAGGTATTTCCAGATTCAAATATTGGAATAACCAGCTAGTTCAACTGACCTCTATTATGATAATGATAATAGTAATAATGACATTCTTTATTGTTCAACGAACACCAAGTCTTATTGACAAAGCTGCAAATTTTCTTCAGTCACCATACAACTATATATACATACATATAATGTACAAATCATATTGAAATAGTTCAAATTCAAACGAATATAGACATATATTTTAACAATTTTATCCAAACACATATATTATATACGAATACTGAAGAGATATATTACACATTAAAGAAACAAAAGTTTTAAAATGCAGTATGTTCCATTATTTGTCTATATATCAAAAATTAATGTGATAAAATAGATTAGTCCTCACAAAACTCTCCTAAACTATAATAGGGTTTACTACATAATGAATCTAATACTGAATTCCGAAATTTCATCATTATAATGCATATGAATCTTAAAGCTTTCATTTCCGAATAAATAGTCTGTAATTGAATTTTGCAACATACTCCCCAGAAAAAAATTCCATACCCCAAATGAGAATTAGTAATTGAGAAATAAGGCGATTTATCGGCAGACAAACGAAGTTTCTTATGAGTTGTTCTCACTGCAAAACATCCTGAAGCTAGCTTTTCACTGAAGGTTACAATGTGATCGGCTAATTTGAGTTTATTGTCAATCCCAAATAATTTGGAGGTCTGCGCCCTTTGTTGTTGATGATATGCTGTCAATAAAACAGCGGAATGATATTAAGTTTGTCTTGGAAACATTAACTGACAGCAGATTGGAGTCGTACCAGTTTTCTTCATATCTGAGCTTATAATCTCGTATATTATATTGTGGTATTATCGGCTAATAAGGTGAAATTCCTTCTATATCGATAGGTGTTGATTCTTTTGTGTATAACAAAAAAAATATCGGGCCCAGTATTGAACCTTGTGGTACGCCATCTTTCATTTTGCCTTATTGGATTCAGTCTTCAGCAATTCGAATCCAATGTTAATCGCTACTTTTGCACAGGCACTGCTGTGAGAGCGCTTTAAGGATTTTCCTGTTGTGCTTATGTTTTGTCCACCACATAGGTGGTGATTTCAATGATCCAGAACTCAGAACTGTATATAAAATTGCAATTAGGTAGATTCGTCCAAATCTTCAATGCCTTCACTGATTTATTTCTTTATGAGGAGTCAAAAAATTGGTTCAACAGCTATTTTCTTTCATTTTCCAGGCACGCCCCCTCATCCCCTGGCATGACTTGCCGGGCCTACTCCAACGCCACCGATTGGGACATCAATGATAGTTCCATCCCCCGAATCAACGAGTACGACCCTTTTTCTGAATGGGCTGATGGCCACTGCAGGCTAGTCTACAGAGCGGACAGCGAAGAAGCCAAAAGACACTCTTCGGGGTGGGCTATGAGGAACACCAACAACCACAACGTCCATATACTGAAGAAGAGCTGTCTCGGGGTCCTCGTGTGCTCCCTGAGGTGCACCTTGTCTAACGGGGATACCGTCCATCTCAGGCCAGCCATCTGCGATAAGGCCAGGAAAAAGCAGCAAGGTATTACAGGCAAGGCACTAGATAAATGATTATTGATAATATCAACTGGGAGAAATAATAGTAGTAGTAGTTTATGCAGTTTTGAAGCTACAAAATGCATATATTGAATAACAACTTAAATTTATCACATACAGTGAGCACCATATGTAATGGATAAATTCATTTTGTAAGTTATTAGCCATTTTCAAGAAAAACCCTGAAACACGTCGAATTATGTATTCGAAAAGACACTCTGTAACATAAAGAAATCCCCCCTCTTTCAACCCCCTCAACGTGAAAGCCACTCCTCCCAAATGTTTTTACTGCAAAAGGGGGTTAAGTGATACCTCATTTTGAATGGTATTCAATTTTCTGTACAGCCATATCTTTTTTTTGTTTCGTGCATGCGTAAAAAAATAATTGAATCTAAATCATTTTTTAAAGCGGTAGCAATCAATGTGCAACTAATGGAAGTCTTCGGATCAAATGTTCAAACTGACAGCCATTTGTTTCTTGACAATAATAAAGGCGTTGCTGAAAGTTATCAACAACATTTTTAATGGTTTCGGGAATATTGTTTGGTATATTGACGTATACTTTAAATTTTAGGTAACCTCATAAAAAGGGCTCAAGCGGTGTCATGTCGGAAGAATGCGCTGGCCACTCTATGGCACCTCGTCTACCAATCCATCTGTTGGGAAAAACTTCATTCAGATATGCACGAACGTCTACTGCAAAATGTGGTGGAGCACCGTCTTGCTGATACCAGATACACCTATCTATTCAATTCGAATTATCATAATCTGGCAAAAGTCTTTTCAGTGTTCGAACTAAACCGAATATTTATTATTGAACATTTCACTTGCATTCTTCTGGGTTCTAGTTTTATCCCCACATCCTAGTAGTATTAACACTTCTACTCTTTGACGTTCTGTCAAATGAGACATTTCTAGAACTTTTAGCCTATTGTCTACAAGTAATACTGAACAAGAAACACAAACAACAACTGCAAAACTGTTTCTCTTCAGCAAGTTCACAGAAAACATAAAATTTTTTATTCAATTGTCATGGCTGACAAACAACGGTTGGTAAAAACAAACAATCAAGTTGAAGGTGTATGGCATATTATACATCGGACGGATTCAATGCACGCATGCACGAAATTAAAAAATAAAGATATGGCTGTACAGAAAATTGAATACCCTTCAAAATGAGCTATCACTTGGCCCCCTTTTGCTTTCAAAAAAATTGGAGGGGTGGCTGTCACGTTGAGGGGGGTGTAGGAGGGGGATTTTTTATGTCTTAGAGTGTCTTTTCGAATACATAATTCGACGTGTTTCGGGGTTTTTCTTGAAAATGACTAATAACGTAGAAAATGAATGTATCCGTTACATGGTGCTCAGTGTATAAAGGTATAGAACTTTAAGTTGGCAACAGTTTTTCAACTGGCGACCATTCTGTACGCTGTCAAGTGATGTATGTTCAGTTGAGCTTGGCAACATGAATAGATTGACTGCTGAACAACTTTTTCAAATTGTGCAAACTTATTTTGAAAATCTTGGTACTGTTCGAAATACGTATTGCGGTGAATTTTATTTAAGTTAACTTTTGTTTGAATGGACATGTCAATAAACAAAGCTGCCAGAGCTTTCGGGCTCTGTAATACGAAGGAAGGTCTCGAGAAGGAACTAGACATCATCAAAGATGATCTTCAAGGAAATGGCTACTCCAAAGCGATGGTAGAAAACACTTTGGCTAAAAGACAGCAGGAGCCTCGCAAGGAAGAGAACCCGTTACAACCAGTGCTTACACTCCCCTATATCAGAGGATT